>OU696697.1:59611812-59736319 GCA_916050605.2 Platycheirus albimanus | reverse complement strand
ATAATAAATAATAAATAATAAATAATAAATAATAAATAATAAATAATAAATAATAAATAATAAATAATAAATAATAAATAAATAATAAATAATAAATAATAAATAATAAATAATAAATAATAAATAATAAATAATAAATAATAAATAATAAATAATAAATAATAAATAATAAATAATAAATAATAAATAATAAATAATAAATAATAAATAATAAATAATAAATAATAAATAATAAATAATAAATAATAAATAATAAATAATAAATAATAAATAATAAATAATAAATAATAAATAATAAATAATAAATAATAAATAATAAATAATAAATAATAAATAATAAATAATAAATAATAAATAATAAATAATAAATAATAAATAATAAATAATAAATAATAATAATAAATAATAAATAATAAAAAAAAAAAATAAATAATAAATAATAAATAATAAATAATAAATAATAAATAATAAATAATAAATAATAAATAATAAATAATAAATAATAAATAATAAATAATAAATAAATAATAAATAATAAATAATAAATAATAAATAATAAATAATAAATAAATAATAAATAATAAATAATAAATAATAAATAATAAATAATAAATAATAAATAATAAATAATAAATAATAAATAATAAATAATAAATAATAAATAATAAATAATAAATAATAAATAATAAATAATAAATAATAAATAATAAATAATAAATAATAAATAATAAATAATAAATAATAATAATAAATAATAAATAATAAATAATAAATAATAAATAAATAAATAAATAAATAATAAATAATAAATAATAAATAATAAATAATAAATAATAAATAATAAATAATAAATAATAAATAATAAATAATAAATAATAAATAATAAATAATAAATAATAAATAATAAATAATAAATAATAAATAATAAATAATAAAAAAAAATAATAAATAATAAATAATAAATAATAAATAATAAATAATAAATAATAAATAATAAATAATAAATAATAAATAATAAATAATAAATAATAAATAATAAATAATAAATAATAAATAATAAATAATAAATAATAAATAATAAATAATAAATAATAAATAATAAATAATAAATAATAGATAATAAATAATAAATAATAAATAATAAATAATAAATAATAAATAATAAATAATAAATAATAAATAATAAATAATAAATAATAAATAATAAATAATAAATAATAAATAATAAATAATAAATAATAAATAATAAATAATAAATAATAAATAATAAATAATAAATAATAAATAATAAATAATAAATAATAAATAATAAATAATAAATAATAAATAATAAATAATAAATAATAAATAATAAATAATAAATAATAAATAATAAATAATAAATAATAAATAATAAATAATAAATAATAAATAATAAATAATAAATAATAAATAATAAATAATAAATAATAAATAATAAATAATAAATAATAAATAATAATAATAAATAATAAATAATAAATAATAAATAATAAATAATAAATAATAAATAATAAATAATAAATAATAAATAATAAATAATAAATAATAAATAATAAATAATAAATAATAAATAATAAATAATAAATAATAAATAATAAATAATAAATAATAAATAATAAATATAAATAATAAATAATAAATAATAAATAATAAATAATAAATAATAAATAATAAATAATAAATAATAAATAATAAATAATAAATAAAATAATAAATAATAAATAACAAATAATAAATAATAAATAATAAATAATAAATAATAAATAATAAATAATAAATAATAAATAATAAATAATAAATAATAAATAATAAATAATAAATAATAAATAATAAATAATAAATAATAAATAATAAATAATAAATAATAAATAATAAATAATAAATAATAAATAATAAATAATAAATAATAAATAATAAATAATAAATAATAAATAATAAATAATAAATAATAAATAATAAATAATAAATAATAAATAATAATAATAAATAATAAATAATAAATAATAAATAATAAATAATAAATAATAAATAATAAATAATAAATAATAAATAATAAATAATAATAATAATAATAAATAATAAATAATAAATAATAAATAATAAATAATAAATAATAAATAATAAATAATAAATAATAAAATAATAAATAATAAATAATAAATAATAAATAATAAATAATAAATAATAAATAATAAATAATAATAATAAATAATAAATAATAAATAATAAATAATAAATAATAAATAATAAATAATAAATAATAAATAATAAATAATAAATAATAAATAATAAATAATAAATAATAAATAATAAATAATAAATAATAAATAATAAATAATAAATAATAAATAATAAATAATAAATAATAAATAATAAATAATAAATAATAAATAATAAATAATAAATAAATAAATAATAAATAATAAATAATAAATAATAAATAATAATAATAAATAATAAATAATAAATAATAAATAATAAATAATAAATAATAAATATAATAAAATAAAAAATAATAAATAATAAATAATAAATAATAATAAATAATAAATAATAAATAATAAATAATAAATAATAAATAATAAATAATAAATAATAAATAATAAATAATAAATAATAAATAATAAATAATAAATAATAAATAATAAATAATAAATAATAAATAATAAATAATAAATAATAAATAATAAATAATAAATAATAATAAATAATAAATAATAAATAATAAATAATAAATAATAAATAATAAATAATAAATAATAAATAATAAATAATAAATAATAAATAATAATAATAAATAAATAATAAATAATAAATAATAAATAATAAATAATAAATAATAAATAATAAATAATAAATAATAAATAATAAATAATAAATAATAAATAATAAATAATAAATAATAAATAATAAATAATAAATAATAAATAATAAATAATAAATAATAAATAATAAATAATAAATAATAAAAATAATAAATAATAAATAATAAATAATAAATAATAAATAATAATAAATAATAAATAATAAATAATAAATAATAAATAATAAATAATAAATAATAAATAATAAATAATAAATAATAAATAATAAATAATAAATAATAAATAATAAATAATAATAATAAATAAATAATAAATAATAAATAATAAATAATAAATAATAAATAATAAATAATAAATAATAAATAATAAATAATAAATAATAAATAATAAATAATAATAATAAATAATAAAATAATAAATAATAATAATAAATAATAAATAAAATAATAAATAATAAATAATAAATAATAAATAATAAATAATAAATAATAAATAATAAATAATAAATAATAAATAATAATAATAAATAATAAATAATAAATAATAAATAATAAATAATAAATAATAAATAATAAATAATAAATAATAAATAATAATAATAAATAATAAATAATAAATAATAAATAATAAATAATAAATAATAAATAAAAAAAAAATAATAAATAATAAATAATAAATAATAAATAATAAATAATAAATAATAAATAATAAAAAAAAAAATAAATAATAAATAATAAATAATAAATAATAAATAATAAATAATAAATAATAAATAATAAATAATAAATAATAAATAATAAATAATAAAAAATAAATAATAAATAATAAATAATAAATAATAAATAATAAATAATAAATAATAAATAATAAATAATAAATAATAAATAATAAATAATAAATAATAAATAATAAATAATAAATAATAAATAATAAATAATAAATAATAAATAATTATTAAAAAATAAATAATAAATAAATAAATAATAAATAATAAATAATAAATATAAATATATAAATAATAATTAATTAAATAATATATAATAAATAATAAATAATAAATAATAAATAATAAATAATAAATAATAAATAATAAATAATAAATAATAAATAATAAATAATAAATAATAAATAATAAATAATAAATAATAAATAATAAATAATAAATAATAAATAATAAATAATAAATAATAAATAATAAATAATAAATAATAAATAATAAATAATAAATAATAAATAATAAATAATAAATAATAAATAATAAATAATAAATAATAAATAATAAATAATAAATAATAAATAATAAATAATAAATAATAATAAATAATAATAATAAATAATAAATAATAAATAATAAATAATAAATAATAAATAATAAATAATAAATAATAAATAATAAAATAATAAATAATAAATAATAAATAATAAATAATAAATAATAAATAATAAATAATAAATAATAAATAATAAATAATAAATAATAAATAATAAATAATAAATAATAAATAATAAATAATAAATAATAAATAATAAATAATAAATAATAAATAATAAATAATAAATAATAAATAATAAATAATAAATAATAAATAATAAAATAATAAATAATAAATAATAAATAATAAATAATAAATAATAAATAATAAATAATAAATAATAAATAATAAATAATAAATAATAAATAATAAATAATAAATAATAAATAATAAATAATAAATAATAAATAATAAATAATAAATAATAAATAATAAATAATAAATAATAAATAATAAATAATAAATAATAAATAATAAATAATAAATAATAAATAATAAATAATAAATAATAAATAATAAATAATAAATAATAAATAATAAATAATAAATAATAAATAATAAATAATAAATAATAAATAATAAATAATAAATAATAAATAATAAATAATAAATAATAAATAATAAATAATAAATAATAAATAATAAATAATAAATAATAAATAATAAATAATAAATAATAAATAATAAATAATAAATAATAAATAATAAATAATAAATACTAACTACAAAATAAAAATAAATTAAACAAAACAAATAACAATTTAAAGTAATATAAATTAGCGAAAACAGAAATCAGTCTTAAATAAATTTATTTTGAATACAAGAACAAAAAAAAAAAAGCAAACGAAATAATATTTGGGGAACATAATGTTAAGTTATTCCAGATGCATATAGCTTTTTGATGAGTGGGTTTTCAGGAATATAACTGCTGTTTTTAAAATTAATCATTAGTTTTTGAATCCTGTCGGAAACCAATTCAACATCACATTAATTCTGAATTGAACGCAAGAAACCAAAAAATTTTGTATCTTTTAGTTTTTGAGGAAATTGAAAATTACTTAAACTACTTTCTTATGAGGTTTTTGTTTTTAGATATTTACGGTGATCTCGCTTTGAGGATTGATGTCATCTTTCTTTAAATTAATTAATTAAATACGCAATTAATTTAGCTTAACCCAGAATGCACCACGAGAAGGTAGAATTGCATTGCATTCCACGTCCCAGTCAGTCAGCTTGTAAGTAAGTCAGGTTTTAGTTGAAAATAGTCAAGTCAATTTTGAATGTATAAATAAGGTAGGTATTTAAGTCTCGTCAATTAAGTCATCGTCCGTACTGGTGTTGCTGTCGAGTTCGTACTTTGACCAAAAAATCTTTTTAACATAGGCGCCTGCCTGACGACTGGACATACCGAAAAAGTAGGAGAAAATCAAAAGATCACGCGAAGCGGGCCACCCAGGTACAATTGATTACAAATACTATTGACACAGGCGCCTGCCTGACAAATAAACATACTCTTAGCGGAGCACCGAAGTTGCGTGAGCGGGTGTGCCCCCGAAAAAGCGGGTTAATATCCCTAGATCCCGCGAAGCGTTCCACCCAGGTACTGTTGATACCATAAACTGTTTGAGTCCGTCTGGAATGCGTGTTAGCAGTGTAAGCAAGTTTACACACAACTTGATTACAAAAGTAGTTTTGGAAATTTTAAATTTTCTCAATAACTAGAAGACATAAAACCATTCAGTTTTTTGTATTCGATTGAGAATTGATATAGGCACTGATAACAAAAAGCCAATTTAGCACTTCATATTACAATTTTGAAAGAAATTGGTGTAAACTTTGTTTTTTATTTTTTTTTATGAAAATTTTGAGTTTGCGTGCAAATAATTTTAAAACGATTGACATTCATAATTTTATTTTAATTTAAAATTAAAGAACAGATTTCTGGCTTTCGAAACCAGTATAATGCCTGCTTCATAACGACGCTTTGAGCTCCGCTTTGACAGAACGCAAAAGTTCAGACACAGGAATTCGTGTATATTGCTCACAATGAGGCGTTGAGCTTTAACGTTACGTTTTGATATAAAAATGTAAGTACACAAACCACGTAGCATGAAGCGAAGCTGGAGCAAAAGTTGAAATATTTGAACATTTGCGCGCGTTTGGCGTTTCAAACAATTATTATTCATGTTTCTGTGTGTTTCAATTTAAGTTTTTTCAGTTTCAAAAATGGTTTAATATCCCTCGGTCAATAGATCATTAACTTGTTGTATTTTTGTCCTCTATATGTGTGCATTTATATCAAAGTTTTAACCATTTTAAGGATTTGAAAAAAATAAAAAAATAAGTCTGAAAAGGGTGTGAATTTATAGAAGTGGCTGTGTACATTGTCCAACATTGTGAACCGTGTGTATGTGCCAGAGAGAACAAAGGTTTAGACCTATATTCGATCACAGAACATAGCGGAGTCTTAAGCGAGTAAAGGGCTCAGGAGTCAGGACGCTTCTTTGATGTACATATGTACATGGTAAATATAGGTTAATATGTAACGCTTCGGTGACTCCAGCTGGAAATCTTACTGTTGTCACAGCTCCCTCGTGCATGTTCATGAGCATCCGCACATATAAACCACCTGTATCCATTCTGAATTTCAGTACAAATAATAAAAATATTCTTCAAAAACATATTTTTTTCGTTAGAATTATTATTTTTGATTATACTCTATTCGAGTAATTTGTTCAGTACAAGGAAGATAGGACGTTTGCCTCTCAGTCTGGCTATATTGGCTTGCATACATCGGTCTCAAGTTAAAGCTCTCACAGGGTTTCCATACTTTGCATAGTAAATTGCCGCAAATCGAGTAAATTATACATTAGGGTTACCATCTTATGATTTAAAACAAAAAATCAAAAATTATTTATCTTCTTCCACACCACCAAGCGGTTATTCAGAAAGGATACAAAAACAAAAACAAATGACAACACCTCCCTATCAATCAAAAGCTGAAAAAGCTACAAAATCCAAATCTCAACATAGAAATGCAGTAGCGAGATCCCTTTTTTAAAATCATGGCAACACCTTTTAGATGTGCTTTGTGCGATGACGATGAGGGTTGTTTTTGTTATACTGAACAAAAAGAAACAAAAATTAGTCTGCTTTTTGCAGTCAAACTGAAAGGTTATGGGTGCGGCCAAATTTATCGAAAATCACAACAACAATTCTTGTGTGTTCAGTGGTTTGGGTTTAATTTCAGAGGCAGTTTCTGTTTTAGTTTGCCATTGGGATTACCTGCAGGCATCATTGGTAGATAAAAAGCTCCCTCATAAGGCATGTGCTGAACAAATTACTTGAATAGAGTATAGTTGATTTACTCAAATGTCATCTTTCATCTCGATGCGTCCGCAAAGCTTATTCGACGTAACGTACGCGAGACTGAGGTGAACGCGTCGTTGTGATTCAGCCATAATTCTTTATTGTAAGTGTTGTCGTTCTTTTTTAAGATTTTGTTTTATGCCTGCTTCACAACGACGCTTTGAGTTTCGCTTTGACATAACGCAAAAGTTCAAACATAGGAATTCATGTATTAATGCTCACAATGAGGCGTTGAGCTTTAACGTTACGTTTTGATATAAAAAAGTAAGTACACAAACCACGTAGCATGAAGCGAAGCTGAAGCAAAAGTTGAAATATGTGAACATTTGCGCGCGTTTGACGTTTCAAATAATTATTTATTACTGTTTCTATGTTTCAATTTGAGTTTTGTTTTCAATTTCGAAAATGGGTGGATATAAATCGGTTAATGGATCATTGCTTTGTTGTATTTCTGTCCTCTATATGTGTGCATTCATTTTAAGTTTTAAACATTTTAAGAATTTGGGACAAATAATAAGAAAATAAGTCTGAAAAGGGTGTGAACTTAAGGAATTAGTTGCGTTTTGTGTATACTTTGATGCGCCTCTTATGTTGGGAGCACAAACGAGTTGTTGGCATTTCATTCAAAAATCTTCATACAAATCCTCCTTTCTGGTAGCAGCCTAACTGCGAGTATAATAATTCATTTATACAAAAACCTTCTCAACAAGATACTTTAAAAAAATATTTGTTTCCTTAGAACTATTATTTTCGATTAGTTCATTTACTCAAATGTCATCTTTCATCTCGACGCGTCCGTAAAGCTCGTTCGACGTAACGTAAGCGAGGCTGAGGTGAACGCGTCGTTGTGATTCAGCCATTAAATTGTAAGTATTTTTTTCGAAAATCGCCCCTACATTCTAAACGGGGCGAGATGGACCCCCCTCCCATAGTAAAAAATGCTTGTATTTAACCCCTCTATAAAAAACCGTTATCGATTCTTGGCACCAAAGAAAACCCGGTTTTTGTTTACATTTGTGCGAGTCGATTTTGCAATTAAATCCCGCTAAATAGGGAAATTGTCACACTGTGGCGCTGTTGCTTTTGTATATTTTCCTTGGGTTTAGAACTCCACGGCCGTTGTTCCTGGTGGGTATGGCATTGTGTGTTTGAATTTAGAGTCCCAGCAAACATTTTATTGAGTTTAAATGAAGGTTCATGTATTCATTGAACATTCATTTAAGTGAATCAAGATCGTCTTGGTTTGTTTTAATTTGCAGGAAACTCTGCAAAGCTGGAAATTACTTCGAGTGTACCTACTTACAACTATTCCACACAATTTACAACAATACAGACTAGACAGATTAGTTTTTTTTTGTACCTACTGTGTGATGAATAAAACTACAAATAAAAATAAATGCTGAGTGCCAAACGTAATCCCCAATGTATTTTAGCAACCATGGGCCGTAGGTACTTCACTTTTTTGTCTTCAAAACAATATTTGATACTTCGAATAACTTCGCCCAGCTTTTAGACTTGGTCGAAACTTGGCAATAACTTTTATCAGAGGTCTCATGCAACTGCTAACAAGATTGTTCTTGCTGATTATTGGTAATCGTTTCTAATTATTTCACTCTTTTTCAACAGTACAGTTTCAATTTCACATGACATTACGATGATGGAGAAGTCGAAAAAAGTGGGTCTGGGAATTCCGTCCGTCTGTCTGTCTGTCTGTCTGTCTGTCTGTCTGTCTGTCTGTTCGCGCCTCTGGAGGCTGAACGGGTTGGCCGATTTGCTTCAAAATTGGTATTTAGGATTAATTTGGCCGTCCCTCGGAACGTATTTTTTATTTTTGCTCTAGGTCCAAAAATAACGGCACCTGCCATACAATCTTGAAGACAAAAATTGATTTTCTCAAAAACGGCTCTAACGATTTTGATAAAACTTTCAGAATGCTATTTTTGCAAGAAAATCTATCTTTTGGTTAGAAATTTTTTTTCAAAATTTGTCTAATAACGGTACCTCTCATAGAACCAATATTTTCAAATCAAATTTTCTCGTAAACTATACATTTGATTTCAATAAAATTTTGGCCACAGGAAGTCATTCATAATTTTATTAATATGGCATTTCAAAATTTTCAAAAACTTTTTTTTTTGATTTTTTATAATTTTTTTCAAAAAAATTTTTGGTTTTCCAAATATGTTGGAAACGGGTACATTGATTTTTTTAAAAATTATTTTTCAAATGTAAACTACAGATTTCCATATATTTGCATACTCAAACAAATTTCAAAATATTTTTTGAAACAGTTTTTCAAAAATAACCTTTTTAAAAAAAAAACTGGTCCAACGATTTTCAATATTTTTTTTTCCTTGATTGACGTATAGCTTTGAAATTTTATTGCATACTTAGTTTTTCCGAGAAAACTCTTAAACTAATTTAAAAAATAAAAGAATTTTCGAAATTATTTAATTTTTTTTTTAATATCCATATATGCAGCCACTACGCAATTGCTTATCATAAGAGCAAGTGTTCGTGCGACCCAGTCGTGCATTTTATTTTACTTGCGATTAAAGGTTCTATGTAAAGGTCAGATAATTATCTAAAACTTTTACTCCATGTGTTTTTTTCAAATTCTCAACCGGTTTCGAGCACACTCGTAAAAAATTAAAGTTTTCAAAAAAATTATTTTTCACCCCAAAAAATTGTTTTTGGCTCATAAAATCCGGAAACTATAAATTTTTGTTTCTAATTTGCGGCACATCGTAGCACATCAGGAGCAAATTGCAGCACATTCCTTGAAATATTTTTTTTTAAATGGCTGGGCTAACTAGACATGAAACAATTGTTTTTAAGTTCTTACCAAATTTTTCAAAAATGACTTAAACAATATTGAATTAATTTGAGGTATTTTTTGAAAGTATTTCGTTGATAACAATAACAACTGCGTTCTTAAGATTTGGCTGAAATTACAAGTAAAGGACATATGTTTATAAACAGACGACTTAAGTTAAGTATAACGAAATAACGGGAAAAACTATCGTTTTTTACACACATATTAATTTCGTTCCCAAATGCAAACAATAACCATTTGAGTGCTTTGAGATTTGAGTGCAAACGGTAGGAAGTATAGCTGTGGAATACTGTTAGACTTTTTTGGTTACTATTAAATTGGATGCACAAAAAACCTATAAGAGTTGGTATATGGGATATGGGCTTACGTAATTGAATCAAAATAAAATAGAGTACCATTGAATACTTATTTGATTGCGGTTAAATTGGTGGACAAATTTGCAGTCTTTGATTAATTTAAAATAAAAAAATTTGATTTTATTTGTCTGTTGTGAAGGTAAACTGTTGTATAATCTAGCTAGCGACACGCTGAGTACCACCTCTACCAGATCAAATCATATTTCATACCAAGTACAATTTTTACTACCGCCCTACCTGTTATCACCGATGCCCTACCTTATATTCAACTCTAGCTACGGACCTGGGCACCTGCAGGCTAAGCGGTTGTACCGATTTGCTTCAAACTTGGTATATAGTAGGTAAGGTACATATAGTGGAGTCAATGAAGGTTTTAACCCGGAAGTCCACAGAAACAGCTTCGATTTTGATATTTTTTTTGTTGAAAATTTTGTTTGTTTATATTGTTCAAAATCAGAAACTTTTCAGGTGGGGGAAATAATTAATTATATTGTTAGGCACCCTATGTGCCTCAAAAATCTAGAGCGGAGTTGGGTTGGGTCGAGACAAGAAAAACATTTTTTCGGAGGGGTCTACTTCCCCCCGTTCAGACAGGAGGGTCATTTTTATAAGAACATTACTTACATTAGAAAAAAACTATTTAAAAATAAATGTGACTCCTACAATACCATGCCATACCGTTTTGTAAAGCCAAAAATCTATTATTTTATTGTGTTTTTAAATAAAGTTATTTTAGTGGGTCGTTTTTGAAATATTAACTTTCAAACTTTAAACCTTGAAAAAAGTAAATAAGAAATTAGCTTTCAAACTAATTTTTGTCAAGATTGTACGTAATTAAGTACTCATTTTATTATCAAAATTCAATGCTCCTATCAATTTTATCAGTCGAATACTGAAAACCGGATGGATGCTGAGAAAATTCAATGACTGCTAGCGCAATAAAAATAAAATGCACGACTGGGTCGCACGAACTTGCTCTTATGTTCAATAAATTGCGTAGTGGCTGCATATATGGATATTAAGAAAAAATAAATAATTTTGAAAATTCTTTTATTTTTTAAATTAGTTTAAGAGTTTTCTCGGAAAAACTAAGTATGCAATAAAATTTCAAAGCTATACGTCAATCTAGGAAAAAAAAATATTGAAAATCGTTGGACCAGTTTTTTTTTTTAAAGGTTATTTTTGAAAAACTTTTTCAAAAAATATTTTGAAATTTATTTGAGTATGCAAATATATGGCAATCTGTAGTTTACATTTGAAAAATAATTTAAAAAAAAATCAATCTACCCGTTTTCAACATATTTCGAAAACCAAATTTTTTTTTGAAAAAATTATAAGAAATCAAAAAAAAAAGTTTTTGAAAATTTTTAAATGTCATATTAATAAAATTATGAATGACTTCCTGTGGCCAAAATTTTATTGAAATCGAATGTATAGTTTACGAGAAAATTTGATCTGAAAATACTGGTTCTATGAGAGGTACCGTTATTAGACAAATTTTGAAAAAAAATTTCAAACCAAAAGATAGACTGTCTTGCAAAAATAGCATTCTGAAAGTTTTATCAAAATCGTTAGAGCCGTTTTTGAGAAAATCAATTTTTGTCTTCAAGATTGTATGGCAGGTGCCGTTATTTTTGGACCTAGAGCAAAAATAAAAAATATGTTCCGAGGGACGGCCAAATAAATCCTAAAAACCAAATTTGAAGCAAATCGGCCCACCCGTTCAGCCTCCAGAGGCGCGAACAGACATACAGACAGACAGACAGACAGACAGACAGACAGACAGACAGACAGACAGACAGACGGACGGAATTCCCAGACCCACTTTTTTCGACTTCTCCATCATCGTAATGTCATGTGTGATTGTTATCTCAAATTTTTACTTGCGATTATAGGTACTAAAGGCAAGTTATGGATTCGTGCAGAAAAAAAAATTTGAGATAACAATCACACATGACATTACGATGATGGAGAAGTCGAAAAAAGTGGGTCTGGGAATTCCGTCCGTCTGTCTGTCTGTCTGTCTGTCTGTTCGCGCCTCTGGAGACTGAACGGGTGGGCCGATTTGCTTCAAATTTGGTATTTAGGATTTATTTGGCCGTCCCTCGGAACGTATTTTTACTTGCGATTATAGGTACTATAAGGCAAGTTATGCATTCGTCGAAAAAAAAAGTTTTGAGATAACAATCAAACATGACATTACGATGATAGCGAAGACGAAAAAAGATGGTCTAAAAATTCTGTCCGTCTGTATGTCTGTCTGTCTGTCTGTCTGTCTGTATGTAGAGCTACAGCCAAACGGGTGGGCCGAATTGCTTCAAACTTGGTATATAGACTTTTTTAGGTATTGTACAGAGGGGAAATTAAAATTTTTTTTTAGCTCAAAAAATAACGGTACCTGCCATACAACCGTTACGTTAAAGCTTATTTTTCTCAAAAACGGCTCTAACGATTTTTAATTAAAAAAATCAGTGTTGCTTTTTAGGTACGACCAATCATATGGCTGAAAAAAAAGTTTTAAAAAATGGCTAAGAACGGTACTTTCCATAGGACCGTTTTTTTTGCTTTCGACTATCTCGAAAACGACTCAACCGATTCTTTCGAAATTTCACACACATATAGCTGTAAGTAGCTCAATTTGTATTGCATACCAATATTTTTGAAAAATATTTTTTTGTATTTTTAAAAGCATTTTTTAAAAAAAAATTTAAAAAATTAATATTTTGAAAACTGCTTATTAAATTTTTTTTTAAAAATTTTAAATAAATGTATTTGCTGAATACCTATGAACTGGCATTTTTGAATTTTTTTTGAAAATTTTTTTCAAAAAGTTTTTCAAAGAAAACTTTTTTTCTCAAAAACCGCTCCACAGATTTTTCTAAATTTATTCTCATAAATTCAAATTTATCCAAGAAATAAAATGGCGTACTTTTTTTTCAGCTCAAATTAGTTTAAGTATTTATTTAAGAATTTTGAAAATTTTATTTTTATCAAAATCTCAAGCCCATAAACCACTGTCACTCATTAGAGCAAGTTCGTGCGACCCAGTCGTGCATTTTATTTATTTTTGCTCTAGGTTCAAAAATAACGGCACCTGCCATACAATCTTGAAGACAAAAATTGATTTTCTCAAAAACGGCTCTAACGATTTTGATAAAACTTTCAGAATGCTATTTTTGCAAGACAATCTATCTTTTGGTTTGAAATTTTTTTTCAAAATTTGTCCAATAACGGTACCTCTCATAGAACCAGTATTTTCAAATCAAATTTTCTCGTAAACTATACATTCGATTTCAATAAAATTTTGGCCACAGGAAGTCATTCATACTTTTATTAATATGCCATTTCAAAATTTTTAAAAACTTTTTTTTTGATTTTTTATAATTTTTTCAAAAAAATTTTTGGTTTTCGAAATATGTTAGAAACGGGTATATTGATTTTTTTTAAAATTATTTTTCAAATGTAAACTACAGATTGCCATATATTTGCATACTCAAATAAATTTCAAAATATTTTTTGAAAAAGTTTTTCAAAAATAACCTTTTTAAAAAAAAACTGGTCCAACGATTTTCAATATTTTTACTTGCGATTATAGGTACTATAAGGCAAGTTATGCATTCGTCGAAAAAAAAAGTTTTGAGATAACAATCAAACATGACATTACGATGATCAGAGATTTAAAAGACTGCAGTACTTTGGTAATGCAGTCAGTAAAGTCGCAGTTAATTAACTTAAAATAAAATGCACGACTGGGTCGCACGAACTTGCTCTAATGAGTGACAGTGGTTTATGGGCTTGAGATTTTGATAAAAATAAAATTTTCAAAATTCTTAAATAAATACTTAAACTAATTTGAGCTGAAAAAAAAGTACGCCATTTTATTTCTTGGATAAATTTGAATTTATGAGAATAAATTTAGAAAAATCTGTGGAGCGGTTTTTGAGAAAAAAAGTTTTTTTTTGAAAAACTTTTTGAAAAAAATTTTCAAAAAAAATTCAAAAACGCCAGTTCATAGGTATTCAGCAAATACATTTATTTAAAATTTAAAAAAAAAATTTAATAAGCAGTTTTCAAAATATTAATTTTTTAATTTTTTTTTTAAAAAATGCTTTTAAAAATACAAAAAAATATTTTTCAAAAATATTGGTATGCAATACAAATTGAGCTACCTACAGCTATATGTGTGTGAAATTTCGAAAGAATCGGTTGAGTCGTTTTCGAGATAGTCGAAAGCAAAAAAAACGGTCCTATGGAAAGTACCGTTCTTAGCCATTTTTTAAAACTTTTTTTTCAGCCATATGATTGATCGTACCTAAAAAGCAACACTGATTTTTTTAATTAAAAATCGTTAGAGCCGTTTTTGAGAAAAATAAGCTTTAACGTAACGGTTGTATGGCAGGTACCGTTATTTTTTGAGCTAAAAAAAAAATTTCAATTTCCTTTCTGTACAATACCTAAAAAAGTCTATATACCAAGTTTGAAGCAATTCGGCCCACCCGTTTGGCTGTAGGTCTACATACAGACAGACAGACAGACAGACAGACAGACAGACAGACAGACAGACAGACAGACATACAGACGGACAGAATTTTTAGACCATCTTTTTTCGTCTTCGCTATCATCGTAATGTCATGTTTGATTGTTATCTCAAAACTTTTTTTTTCGACGAATGCATAACTTGCCTTATAGTACCTATAATCGCAAGTAAAAAGACTTAAAGTTAATTAACTTACAAATGTACTTTAACTGGAAAGGATCAGTCACCAGTCAGTACTTATTTTTACTTGCGATTATAGGTACTATAAGGCAAGTTATGCATTCGTCGAAAAAAAAAGTTTTGAGATAACAATCAAACATGACATTACGATGATAGCGAAGACGAAAAAAGATGGTCTAAAAATTCTGTCCGTCTGTATGTCTGTCTGTCTGTCTGTCTGTCTGTCTGTCTGTCTGTCTGTCTGTCTGTCTGTCTGTATGAGACCTACAGCCCAAACGGGTGGGCCGAATTGCTTCAAACTTGGTATATAGACTTTTTTAGGTATTGTACAAAAAGGAAATTGAAATTTTTTTTTTAGCTCAAAAAATAACGGTACCTGCCATACAACCGTTACGTTAAAGCTTATTTTTCTCAAAAACGGCTCTAACGATTTTTAATTAAAAAAATCAGTGTTGCTTTTTAGGTACGACCAATCATATGGCTAAAAAAAAAGTTTTAAAAAATGGCTAAGAACGGTACTTTCCATAGGACCGTTTTTTTTGCTTTCGACTATCTCGAAAACGACTCAACCGATTCTTTTGAAATTTCACACATATATAGTTGTAGGTAGCTCAATTTGTAATGCATACCAATATTTTTCAAAAATTTGTAATATATACCAATATCTTTCAAAAGACATACTGACACGTTTTTTTTAATGTAAATTCTGTTTATGTATCCGGCAGAAGTTGAAATTTTTTGTTTGTTTTTAATAATTTTATATATTTCACCTTGTTTACCAATAAAATTTGTTTATTTCGATTTATAGTTTTTGTTCTATTTAAAACCCTAATTACCTTATTACCCGCGTCTACCTTACAATTTAACTTATTTAAACAATGGAGGTCGCATATTTAAATAAACAAACAAAAATAAACAAATTTTAAAATTAAATCTCTATCGAGTGGTCAAGTTTTAGCCAAGAAATAAGCTGAGAAAACAAAATTAGTGCAAAAAATTACTCAATTTGAAGCTAGATCTTTGTTTAACCCAATTGCATTGTGCAAAAGATTTTTTTTAACATAAGTCCGCTGAAACTAAATAAATGAAATTGGTCAACCCCAAATAACAAATTGAAGTCAAACATTCAATCTCATTTTAGTTTAAAACAAACAAAAAAACAAAGTTGAGTTAGGCATTGTAAAGTTTAAGGAATTATCTTTTCTCAATAAATATCCTGCGCTCAATTTTTTATACCCTATTCCATAGAATGGGTATATTGTATTTGGTGTGGAGTTTGTAACATAGAGAAATAATACCGTTAGGTATAGAAAAGTATATATATTCTGACTCAGAATCAAAAGCTTAATCGATTTAGCCATGTCCGTCCGTCCGTCCGTCCGTCCGTCCGTCCGTCCGTCCGTATGTATAGTCTCTAGAGGTCGCAATTTTTGAGCTAGAAAGCTGAAATTTGGTATATATAATCTTTGGTTCAAGAGTAAGGCTAATTTCTTGAACCGGTAAAATCCGCCCACAAACACGCCCACAACCGCCATTTTTGTTGAACAACCTCAATTTAATAAAATAAATTATGTTTTTTGTACAGTTACGATAAAAGCATAACGCTAAAATTTTGCACACGTAAGCTTTAGGTAAACTTTCTTCCAATCAAACAAAAATATTTCAGTTTGGGCGTGGCTTACGCCTATTTGTCATACAAAAACATCAATATTGTTTTTATAAAATAACAATTGTTATATTAAAGCGAAAAACATTAAATTTTGTGGGTCTTACTGGCACATAAACATCTTGTGTATGAAATCAAAAAAATTGATTTTGGGCGTGGCTGACGCCCACTTTTCATTAGAAACTATACAAAAATTGTTTTTGTAAATAAACGGTATTTATAATGAATCCGCAAGCCAAACTTTTGCGTCTCTTAATAGAAACTAAAAGGTTTGTGTATGAAAAGAAATTTTTGAATTTTGGGCGTGGCTTACGCCTACTTTTCATGAAAGAACGAAAAACGCAGCCTTAAGAATTTAAGGCATTTCCAATGTTTAATTTAAACCTTTTTCCTTCCATTCGTTATTTGAAAAATATATCTCTACATTTTCTTTTGTAAATTTTTTCAATACGCCCACTTTTAAAGGCGTGATTTTGGTAAAATACCTTTGTTCAGGTAAGATTGTTTAAAAACTACTCGATTCAGCTGTAGTCTTACACATATGCCTAAATACTGATCAAAGCGCAGTTAGTGCTTAAAATTTTTTAGACACGCCCACTTTTAAGGGGCGTTTCCGTCAAAAGTCGTATAATGCATTAATTTTTTTAACGTTTTTTAACTATCGGTCGCAGTTTTGAAGTAAACAGATGAACACTTAGATTTATATTCCATGGTTACGTAGCAGAGTGTGGTATAAGAATTGTTAAAAAAACACACATAATCGCTATTTCCATTCCAAATCTAATTTTTAAAAATTTAAGTTTTGTCTTATTTTGTTCAAATCGATCTGCAAGAATAAAATTGAATGTCACTGAGCTCATAACAATTGCCTTGGCAATAAAACGGTTTAACTTTGGGCGTGGCGCACTCCTTTTTTTATTGCGCCAGCACTAATTGAACATCACACCGCATAAAATTAATGTTATTGAATTTTTTTCTGTCTGCTAAAGAAGAATTTTGTTTCTGAAACATCGGCTGTTTGCGGGAGGCAGACGCATGCACATACAAAAATATGGGGAATAGGGTATCCAATAGTTCGTTGCAAACGTACTGTAGCTCTTGCTTATGTTTTTATCTTAAATCCTCTCTCTGCGCAACCGACGTTGGCCAAGTGATTTGGAACGAGCTATAAATGTTGCCGGAGAGAATTTTTTCAAAGTAGTACATCAACCAAAAAATAGTAGTATCTTAAAAGAAATAGTAGTACCGGCCTTTTAAAGCCTTGCAAAAAAGTGAGCATCAAATTTTCTATCTAAATATTTTATTTTAAAAAGTTTTTTTTTTTTAAATACATAAAGAAAACAACATAAAATATAATTTGCTTTAAAAAAAGTTCACAACTGGCTTGCACGAACTTTCTCTTATGTGTGCCAGTGGTCTTGGGGCTTGAGATTTTAGTTAGCAGAAAAAAAAAATCATATGAGGCATCTACTTTTATTATTTACAACCTAATTAAAACTTTTTTTTTTTTTTTTAAATGGAGTATGTAATCTGATTTCTTTAAGATACTGTTATGAATTTTTTGGACAAAAAAAAATACAAAATCGTTCGAAATGTTTTTCTAAGAAAAACTATTTTTTTACAACTTTTCGAAAACATATTCCAATTTTTTTAGTATGCCGATTTCTAGCAATTTTAGTCAGGAAAATAAAACTAAAAAAAAACTACACAAACAGTTTTTGAAAAAACCAAAAATAAAAACTCAAAAAAACTTTTATTGAAAAATGTAAGAATTATTTTTAATTCGTTTATAAGAGGGCTTCCACATTAAAAATTTCATAGAAATCTGTCAAGTGATTAACAAGAAAATCTGATTTGAAAAACCAGTCCTATGGGAGGGTCCGTTTTAAGAATTTTCCTGGAAAATGTATTCCAACCAAAACATAAAGTTTACAGAAAAATCATCATTCCGGAAGTCTTATCAAAATCGTAAAGCCTATTTTTGAAAAAATGCGTTATATAATACCGTTAGCTTTAGAGCTAGAATGCTTATTCCAAATATTCCTCAATAGGAGGTTATCATAATACCTATACTGTGTACCAAGTTGGAAGCAGATGGGTAAAGCCGTTTATGCTGTAGGTTCCGATACACCCAGACAAGCAGACAGACAGAAAGAACTGTCGGACTCACTTTTTTTGACTTCTCTATCGTAATGTCATGTTTGATTGTTGGATTTTTTTTCACGAATCAACAACTTGCCTTATAGTACCCATAACAAAAAGTAAAATTGACATTTTTAACTTTGCAAAATAGCTACTTTAATAAACAATATGATCATGTAGCAGAGCAGGATAAAAAAAATAAAAAAAAGAGGGAAATCCTCTTCTTTTTTATGACGAGAAAATGTGAAATACAAATGCTGCCTGTGCCTAATAGCATAAAATGAGAAGAGGAAACAGTTTTTTTAAGGGTGACATCATAGAAATATTTTGTGTTCTCTTTTCAAAATTCTCGTAGTAGTACGGATGCGAAAGGAGGAGTACGGGAGGACCGTGGTCTCGAAAGGAGGATAATCCTGCGATAGTAGTACTTTCGGCAACACTTAGTCCTACTTTTACTCACACAATTATTCATGCTGCCATTTACGCTAGTGGAAATAAAATGCACGACTGGGTCGCACGTACTTGCTCTGTGGGTGCAATAGTACGATGAAAACAAACTTTTCGTTCAATGAGAACAAATCATTTTTGAAAAATTTGGTTAAACCTAAAAAAATTTGACTGAAACTGAAATAAATAAAATGCACGACTGGGTCGCACGAACTTGCTCTAATGTGTGACAGTGGTCTTGGGGCTTGAGATTTTCATAAAAATAAATTTTTCAAAATTCTAAAATAAATACTTAAACTAATTTGAGCTGAAAAAAAAGTACGCCATTTTATTTCTTTTATAAATTTGAATTTATGAGAATAAATTTATAAAAATCTGTGGAGCGGTTTTTGAGAAAAAAAGTTTTTTTTGAAAAACTTTTTGAAAAAAAATTTCAAAAAAAATTCAAAAAGGCCAGATCATAGGTATTCAGAAAATACATTAATTTAGAATTTTTAGAAAAAAATTTAATAAGCAGTTTTCAAAATATTAATTTTTTAAATTTTTTTTTTAAAAATGCTTTTAAAAATACAAAAAAAATATTTTTCAAAAATATTGGTATGCAATACAAATTGAGCTACCTACAGCTATATGTGTGTAAGATTTCGAAAGTATCGGTTTAGTCGTTTTCGAGTTAGTCGAAAGCAAAAAAACGGTCCTATGGAAAGTACCGTTCTTAGCCATTTTTTAAAACTTTTTTTCAGCCATATGATTGGTCGTACCTAAAAAGCAACACTGATTTTTTTAAATAAAAATCGTTAGAGCCGTTTTTGAGAAAAATAAGCTTTAACGTAAAAGTTATATGGCAGGTACCGTTATTTTTTAGCTAAAAAAAATTCAATTTCCCCTCTGTACAATACCTAAAAAACTCTATATTCCAAGTTTGAAGCAATTCGGCCCAACCGTTTCGGCTGTAGGTCTCTATACATATAGACAGACAGATATACAGACGGACAGAATTTTTAGACCATCTTTTTTCGTCTTCGCTATCATCGTAATGTCATGTTTGATTGTTATCTCAAAACTTTTTTTTCGACGAATGCATAACTTGCCTTATAGTACCTATAATCGACTATCTCGAAAACGACGCGAATGATTCTTTCGAAATTTCACACATATATAGTTGTAGGTAGCTCAATTTGTAATGCATACCAATATTTTTGAAAAATATTTTTTTGTATTCTTAAAAGCATTTAAAAAAAATTAAAAAAATTAGTATTTTGCTAACTGATTATTCAATTTTTTTTCAGAAAATTATAAATAAATGTATTTGCTGAATACCTATTAGATGGAGTTTTTGAATTTTTTTTTAAATTTTTTTTTCAAAAAGTTCTTCAAACAAAAATTTTTTTCTCAAAAACCGCTCCGCATATTTTTCAAAATTTATTCTCATAAATTCAAATTTATCCAAGAAATAAAATTGCGTACTTTTTTCAGCTAAAATTAGGGTAAGTATTTATTTAAGAATTTTGAAAAAAAAAAAATATCAAAATCTCAAGCCCTCAGACCACTGTCACACATTAGAGCAAGTTCGTGCGACCCAGGCGTTCATTTCATTTTATTTTATTTTCTGCTTTGTCAAACAGGTTCATATTTCAAGGAGGACCAGGCCTAATATTTGGAGGAGAGCAAGAACAAGGAAATCGTTAACAAGCACTCTCAGTTCATTGGCTACCCAATGAAGTTGCTCGTCGAGAAAAAGCCAGACTAGAAATGTTAAGTGACGAAGAAAGAAATAGACGAAGAGTGTTCAATTGAAGATGTCGGTGATTAAGATGATTTATTTATTTCTACATATAAAATAATATTAAAACTGCTTTGTCTTCTTGGCGCTTCTTTTTCTCCCCGCGCCTTCGGGCTATTCCTATCCTTCCTTGGTCACAAATGGCTGGTATTTGGATTCCTTGAGGTGCTAGGTGGCATGATGTTCATGCGGTTAATAGGTAAAATCTGCCAATTAGTACAACTTTGTTCTCCTATGAAGCATTTCACGAGAGACGTTCAATCTTCAATGGGACATTTTTGGAATCAATCAGATATTCTGGAATAAGATATTTGCAGTTGTCTATGATGAAAACAAAATGCACTCATAACTTGATGATATGCTTCCTCTGGTTTTCAAAGAGATCGAAAGGTACTTGGATTATGAAATTTTAAACTTTTCTTCTCGCGGACATTAATCATTGTAATATTATAAGATTTTCGGAAGGTTACCGCGTAATTATTAGAAATATTTATTAATTTCTTCTTCCCGACGTTTCGAAGAAATTTCAATCTTCGCGGTCATGGGATTGGATTGATTACTTGGATTAGTTTATAGAGCAGGACCCTACACAGAGAAGTGCTTCACAAACAAATGGTCCTTCCGTTTGTTGGTACATAATTATAATAAAGCACAGTAATATAACAATATTTCTAAAAAAAATTACTGCCAGCCGAAAATTTCTTCAAATCGTAGAAATATTGAATTTGTTTTGACAGCAAGTCATCAGCTGTTCTATTTTTTAGTGTTTATTCACAATAACATCACAAACAGATCCGTTCGTGTAGTTCATTTTAAAATTGCAACTCCTTTTCAAGTCGTTTTAGCAAAAACGAGTCGTTTTGCAAAACGAGTTGGGTATGAAAAATGTATGGGAAAACGAGTCGTTTTAGGTATTCGTTTTGCGGAAAACGAGTATATGCAGCCTCTACGCAATTGCTTATCATAAGAGCAAGTTCGTGCGACCCAGTCGTGCATTTTATTTTAAACGGTGCTGCTGCTGCCAATTAAGTTTATTCTCCAGTACTTTAATCTTCGATTTCAATTCTACATTCACTGCATGCGACTGATTAAGCGATTGGAGATAACCATCGAACTTGTCTTCCAACTTCGTGAGCTTTGCATATACCATTTGTAAAGTGAACTCGCCTTCACTTTCGCTCCTGGTGTTATTTTGTGTATGGTTGGATGAGGATGACTCTGATGTTTTACGGTTTTTGTCGTTGTTCGATGACGTAGCATTACTATTTGAGAGAGTCCCAATCTCAGGCACTTGAAGGGACTTGGACTTTGCCGCGCATTTATTGCAATAAAAAAACTTTCCCAAATTTGAGACAACGATATCTTCTTTACTAATTTTTATGCATTCAAGATGAAAAATAGAATTACATACTGAGCAAGTGATATTTTCACTAATTTTTCTATCAATTTTGAGTGAACACTTTAAACAATTCATTTTGAAAAAAAAGAGGAAATTCGTAATTACAAGTGTGTTACAATCTAATGCGCACCCCACGACACTTCAACTGCAACTCAGATAAGAACATTAAACTACTAGATGGTAGCATACTCAAAAAAAAAATTGGAATATGTTTTCGAATTTTTCTTTAAAAAAAAACCGTTTTTCTAAATGGTAGAACGATTTTGAAAAAAATTATTCCTTAAAATTCAAAAAAATAGGAGAAGTATGATGGTTTCCTTCATTTTCTCCAAAAAAATGTTTTAACTATTGATTTTTAGTAATTTTTTCAAAGATTTTTTCCCAAAAATTTCAAGCCCCAAGACCATTTTACCACTTAGATCAAGTTTGTACGACCCAAACGTGCACTTTATTTTTTTTATTTTTTCATAAGCTTATTTACAATTCAGTTTTCAAATGGTTTTCACAGTCAAATGTCAAAAATGCGCACGTTTGTTTAAAAGTCAACCAACTCGTCCGTCGCCGTTTGCGTATGTTAAAGTCTGTTAAATGAGTAAAGAGTGTGGCTGCTGCGAGGGCGAAACCGTCGATTCTGTACGTTCCACTACTATAGATTTTATATGCAATGGACAGAGTCAATACCACATACCATATACAGACCGCCAACTCGTACTCCTCTTGCCTGAAACACCCTCGAAATATTTTTTCCAGTCTGTGAATACGTGTACATCTCTCTCTGTGCATTTTGTAATGGCAACTATACCTGCGTATGCCATTTATTTTTTAGGTGTGTTTGCTAAATGGGGTTTAAAGCAAGGGAGAGCGTCACACTCTCAAAATAAATGGCATATCAGCTGATTTTTAGCTTGGTGGCAAAAAGAGAGACCATATGGTGAGTTGGCGGTCTGTATCTTCTTGGTCCGTGGTCAATACGTTGGTCCAATTCGTGCAATGGGATACGGCGCGGCGGTTGTAGCAGAGCATCTAGTGACCACAGACCCAGTAGATGCCCAACAAACCAGTATCATTGTAGCAGGTGTTGAATGATTGGAACGTGGAAGCCTAGCTGATCTTGATTTTTGTTTTGTTTTGACATTTGTTATCGAAGAATGAGTTTGTAGATACATAAAATAAGTTAAGTTAATAAGTACAACAAAGTATAGGTATGTGTTTATTTATTATTGTCGTAGTTATCATTTATAGGACTGTGGCAATCATATTAAAAGAGAAAAAGCTACATCTATTATATAATTTGAAGCACAGAATAAAAAAAATTATTAAAATCCATTATCCGATTCTGATATAGGCACAAAACAAAAGAAAGAAAAAAATTAGCTTTAAGTGCTTTTACATTTTTACTTGCGATTATAGGTACTATAAGGCAAGTTATGGTTTCGTGCAGAAACAAAAATCGAGGTTTTAATCAAACATGACATTACGATGATAGAGAAGCCCAAAAAAGTGGTTTTCGCCATACTGTCCGTCGGTCTGTCTGTGCGGATGTGCGGATGTGCGTATGTGATTTTCGTCAAACTTGATATATAGCAGTTTCAAGAAAAACGGTTGTCGAGATTTTTTTTATTTCGTCTTAGCTCGGCTCAAACTTGTACCTTTCAAGTAACGGTTTTTTTCAATTTGGATTTTCTCGAAAACGGCTCTAACAATTTTGATTAAACTTAAAATTTAGCTAACTTTAAGCATTTCTAACAAAACTGCGTTTTTTGTTTTTGGCTCAAATGGCCATAACGAAAATCAGGTTATAACGGCTTTTTTTCAAATAGCCATAAGTTCACAACGGCTTGATTGAATCAACTCCAATTTTGTTTGACATAGTTTTTCACAGTGTTCTATAGGATGGTTTAGTACATTTTTCACTGAAGCCTTTCTAAACGGTGGCTTCCATACAACGAACCGTTGAGTTTTAGCCAACTTTTTTTGGTTTTTTCTAATTTTCTCGAAAATGGCTCCAACGATTTTGATTAAACTTTGTGTGTTATATTCTTTTAGTGTTTTTAAGAGAACTGCGTTTTTAGTTTTTGGCTAAAAATGCCAATAACGGAGATCTGCTCTTAACGGCTTTTTTTCAAATGGCCATAAGTTGTCAACGGTTGCATCGAATTTACTCAAACTTTGTTTGGTATAGTTCCTTACAGCTTCCTATCAGATGGCATTGATTTTTTTTCAGTGTCTCTTTTTACTTGCAATTATAGGTACTATAAGGCAAGTTATGCATTCGTCGAAGAAAAAAGTTTTGAGATAACAATGAAACATGACATTACGATGATAGCGAAGACGAAAAAAGATGGTCTAAAAATTCTGTCCGTCTGTATGTCTGTCTGTCTGTCTGTCTGTCTGTATGTATAGAGACCTACAGCCCAAACGGGTGGGCCGAATTGCTTCAAACTTGGTATATAGAGTTTTTTAGGTATTGTACAGAGGGGAAATTGAAATTTTGTTTTAGCTCAAAAAATAACGGTACCTGCCATATAACCGTTACGTTAAAGCTTATTTTTCTCAAAAACAGCTCTAAGGATTTCGATTTAAAAAAATCAGTGTTGCTTTTTAGGTACGACCAATCATACGGCTGGAAAAAAAGTTTAAAAAAATGGCTAAGAACGGTACTTCCCATAGGACCGTTTTTTTTTGCTTTCGACTATCTCGAAAACGACTAAACCGATTCTTTCGAAATTTCACACATATATAGTTGTAGGTAGCTCAATTTGTACTGCATACCAATATTTTTGAAAAATATTTTTTTGTATTTTTAAAAGCATTTTTAGGAAAAAAAATTAAAAAATTAATATTTTGAAAACTGCTTATTAAATTTTTTCTTAAAATTATAAATAAATGTATTTGCTAAATACATA
This sequence comes from Platycheirus albimanus, assembly GCA_916050605.2. NCBI lineage: Eukaryota > Metazoa > Arthropoda > Insecta > Diptera > Syrphidae > Platycheirus > Platycheirus albimanus. Next base: position 59,710,539 of record OU696697.1, on the reverse strand, counting down.
TGAAATGGCGTTTTTGATTTTTTTTTGAAAAATTTTTTCAAAAAGTTTTTCAAAAAAAACTTTTTTTCTCAAAAACCGCTAAACAGATTTTTATAAATTTATTCTCATAAATTTAAATTTATCCATGATATAAAATGCCGTACTTTTTTTTCAGCTCAAATTAGTTTAAGTATTTATTTAAGAATTTTGAAAAATGTATTTTTATCAAAATCTCAAGCTCCTACGAGTACACCACTGTCACACATTAGAGCAAGTTCGTGCGACCCAGTCGTGCATTTTATTTAAATGGTGGTTCCTATACAAAGAGCCACTAGATTTTGGCCAATTTTTTCATTTTTTCTAATTCACTCAAAAAAGGCTCCCCCGATTTTTATGAAACTTTGTTGTAACATACATAGAATACTTCAAACAAAACTGCATTTTTAGTTTTTGGATATACATGATAAAAGCGGAAATTGCTTTTAACAGTATTATTAATTTGGCCATAAGTGGACATTTGTATCATTTATAACAACCAAAAGTTAATGTCTTAATTTTAAATATTAAAGGTTTCTTAACGTTAGCTCCCGTATATCGGTTTTTACTTGCGATTATACATAGGTACTATAAGGCATTCGTCGAAAAAAAAAGTTTTGAGATAACAATCAAACATGACATTACGATGATAGCGAAGACGAAAAAAGATGGTCTAAAAATTCTGTCCGTCTGTATGTCTGTCTGCCTGTCTGTCTGTATGTAGACCTACAGCCCAAACGGGTGGGCTTGCTTTAAACTTGGTATATAGACTTTTTTAGATATTGTACAGAGGGGAAATTAAAATTTTTTTTTAGCTCAAAAAATAACGGTACCTGCCATACAACCGTTATTTTAAAGCTTATTTTTCTCAAAAACGGCTCTAACGATTTTTATTTAAAAAAATCAGTGTTGCTTTTTAGGTACGACCAATCATATGGCTGAAAAAAAGTTTTAAAAAATGGCTAAGAACGGTACTTTCCATAGGACCGTTTTTTTGCTTTCGACTAACTCGAAAACGACTAAACCGATACTTTCGAAATCTTACACACATATAGCTGTAGGTAGCTCAATTTGTATTGCATACCAATATTTTTGAAAAATATTTTTTTTGTATTTTTAAAAGCATTTTTAAAAAAAAAATTTAAAAAATTAATATTTTGAAAACTGCTTATTAAATTTTTTTCTAAAAATTCTAAATTAATGTATTTTCTGAATACCTATGATCTGGCCTTTTTGAATTTTTTTTGAAATTTTTTTTCAAAAAGTTTTTCAAAAAAAACTTTTTTTCTCAAAAACCGCTCCACAGATTTTTATAAATTTATTCTCATAAATTCAAATTTATCCAAGAAATAAAATGGCGTACTTTTTTTTCAGCTCAAATTAGTTTCAGTATTTATTTAAGAATTTTGAAAATTTTATTTTTATCAAAATCTCAAGCCCATAAACCACTGTCACTCATTAGAGCAAGTTCGTGCGACCCAGTCGTGCATTTTATTTAACTTGCAGTCAATTGATAAAAGTCAATTGACTAAAAGTTAATTAACTGCAGTACTTTTTAACTGGCTTTAGTCAGTTAAGTCACTAAAAAGTCATTTAACTTAAGCGAGTTTGGTTTTAGTCTTTTGACTGCAGTCAATTAACTTAAAGTCAATTGATTTTTTTTTTCAGTCTTTTTGACTTAAAGGTAATAAATTGAGTTTGAGTCAATATTATTGAGTAAATACTATTGATGTACTGAAGTACACAGGGATTTTTTCGTCAAAAAGACTAACAAAAAATCAATTGACTTTAAGTTAATTGACTGCAGTCAAAAGACTAAAACCAAACTCGCTTAAGTTAAATGACTTTTTAGTGACTTAACTGACTAAAGCCAGTTAAAAAGTATTGCAGTTAATTAACTTTTAGTCAATTGACTTTTATCAACTGACTGCAAGTTAAATAAAATGCACGACTGGGTCGCACGAACTTGCTCTAATGAGTGACAGTGGTTTATGGGCTTGAGATTTTGATAAAAATAAAATTTTCAAAATTCTTAAATAAATACTTAAACTAATTTGAGCTGAAAAAAAAGTACGCCATTTTATTTCTTGGATAAATTTGAATTTATGAGAATAAATTTAGAAAAATCTGTGGAGCGGTTTTTGAGAAAAAAAGTTTTTTTTGAAAAACTTTTTGAAAAAAATTTTCAAAAAAAATTCAAAAACGCCATTTCATAGGTATTCAGCAAATACATTTATTTAAAATTTAAAAAAAAAAATTTAATAAGCAGTTTTCAAAATATTAATTTTTTAAATTTTTTTTTAAAAAATGCTTTTAAAAATACAAAAAAATATTTTTCAAAAATATTGGTATGCAATACAAATTGAGCTACCTATAGCTATATGTGTGTGAAATTTCGAAAGAATCGGTTGAGTCGTTTTCGAGATAGTCGAAAGCAAAAAAAACGGTCCTATGGAAAGTACCGTTCTTAGCCATTTTTTAAAACTTTTTTTTCAGCCATATGATTGGTCGTACCTAAAAAGCAACACTGATTTTTTTAATTAAAAATCGTTAGAGCCGTTTTTGAGAAAAATAAGCTTTAACGTAACGGTTGTATGGCAGGTACCGTTATTTTTTGAGCTAAAAAAAAAATTTCAATTTCCTTTCTGTACAATACCTAAAAAAGTCTATATACCAAGTTTGAAGCAATTCGGCCCACCCGTTTGGGTTTAGGTCTACATACAGACAGACAGACAGACAGACAGACAGACAGACAGACAGACAGACAGACAGACATACAGACGGACAGAATTTTTAGACCATCTTTTTTCGTCTTCGCTATCATCGTAATGTCATGTTTGATTGTTATCTCAAAACTTTTTTTTTCGACGAATGCATAACTTGCCTTATAGTACCTATAATCGCAAGTAAAAATAAGTACTGACTAGAGACTGCTCCTTTCCAGTTAAAGTACTTTTGTAAGTTAAAAGACTAAAAAAAAAAGTCTTATTCGTGACTTAACTAAAGTACCGAAATGACTGCAGTCTTTAAAACTCTGACGATGATAGCGAAGACGAAAAAAGATGGTCTAAAAATTCTGTCCGTCTGTATGTCTGTCTGTCTGTCTGTCTGTCTGTCTGTCTGTCTGTATGTATAGAGACCTACAGCCCAAACGGGTGGGCCGAATTGCTTCAAACTTGGTATATAGACATTTTTAGGTATTGTACAGAGGGGAAATTGAAATTTTTTTTTTAGCTCAAAAAATAACGGTACCTGCCATACAACCGTTACGTTAAAGCTTATTTTTCTCAAAAACGGCTCTAACGATTTTTAATTAAAAAAATCAGTGTTGCTTTTTAGGTACGACCAATCATATGGCTGAAAAAAAAGTTTTAAAAAATGGCTAAGAACGGTACTTTCCATAGGACCGTTTTTTTTGCTTTCGACTATCTCGAAAACGACTCAACAGATTCTTTCTAAATTTCACACACATATAGCTGTAGGTAGCTCAATTTGTATTGCATACCAATATTTTTGAAAAATATTTTTTTGTATTTTTAAAAGCATTTTTAAAAAAAAATTTAAAAAATTAATATTTTAAAAAGTGCTTATTAAATTTTTTTCTAAAGATTTTAAATAAATGTATTTGCTGAATACCTATAAATTGGCGTTTTTAAATTTTTTTTAAAAATTTTTTTCAAAAAGTTTTTCAAAAAAAACTTTTTTTCTCAAAAACCGCTCCACAGATTTTTATAAATTTATTCTCATAAATTCAAATTTATCCAAGAAATAAAATGGCGTACTTTTTTTTCAGCTCAAATTAGTTTAAGTATTTATTTAAGAATTTTGAAAAATTTATTTTTATCAAAATCTCAAACCCTTAGACCACTGTCACACAATAGAGCAAGTTCGTGCGACCAAGTCGTGCATTTTATTTTTTCCTAGATTGACGTATAGCTTTGAAATTTTATTGCATACTTAGTTTTTCCGAGAAAACTCTTAAACTAATTTAAAAAATAAAAGAATTTTCGCCACTAGAGCAAGTTCGTGCGACCCAGTTGTGCATTTTATTTTTACTTGCGATTATAGGTACTGTAAGGCAAGTTATGCATTCGTCGAAAAAAAAAGTTTTGAGATAACAATCAAACATGACATTACGATGATAGCGAAGACGAAAAAAGATGGTCTAAAAATTCTGTCCGTCTGTATGTCTGTCTGTCTGTCTGTCTGTATGTAGACCTACAGCCCAAACGGGTGGGCCGAATTGCTTCAAATTTGGTATATAGACTTTTTTAGGTATTGTGCAGAAAGGAAATTGAAATTTTTTTTTTAGCTCAAAAAATAACGGTACCTGCCATACAACCGTTACGTTAAAGCTTATTTTTCTCAAAAACGGCTCTAACGATTTTTAATTAAAAAAATCAGTGTTGCTTTTTAGGTACGACCAATCATATGGCTGAAAAAAAAGTTTTAAAAAATGGCTAAGAACGGTACTTTCCATAGGACCGTTTTTTTTGCTTTCGACTATCTCGAAAACGACTCAACAGATTCTTTCTAAATTTCACACACATATAGCTGTAGGTAGCTCAATTTGTATTGCATACCAATATTTTTGAAAAATATTTTTTTGTATTTTTAAAAGCATTTTTAAAAAAAAATTTAAAAAACTAATATTTTGAAAACTGTTTATTAAATTTTTTTTTAAAAAAATTAAATAAATGTATTTGCTGAATACCTATGAACTGGCGTTTTTCAATTTTTTTTGAAAAATTTTTTCAAAAAGTTTTTCAAAAAAAACTTTTTTTCTCAAAAACCGCTCCACAGATTTTTCTAAATTAATTCTCATAAATTCAAATTTATGCAAGAAATAAAATGGCGTACTTTTTTTTCAGCTAAAATTAGTTTAAGTATTTATTTAAGAATTTTGAAAATTTTATTTTTATCAAAATCTCAAGCCCATAAACCACTGTCACTCATTAGAGCAAGTTCGTGCGACCCAGTCGTGCATTTTATTTCTGCACGAATCCATAACTTGCCTTATAGTACCTATAATCGCAAGTAATAAAGGAGTGCGCCACGCTTGAGGATTTTTATTGCGAAGGCAATTACTATGAGGTTAGTGACATTCAATATTAAGCTTGCAGCTCGATTTGTACAAAACAAATAACTTGAATTTTTAAAAATAAGACTTAATGAAAACAGCGATTTTATATGTATTCAACAATTATTCTTGAACCAGAACCTGCTATGTAACCAAGGTCCAAGGCTTCTTAGTTCTTACTTCAAAACTGCGACCAATAATTAGAAAACATTAAAACATAAAAAAAAAAAATAGGTATAGGTACCTACTCACACGCCTTTTGTTTACCTTTGTGGGATCGATGTCTGATGTAGGTTTTGTGTTTATAAAAGTTTTTTTTTTCATTGTTATGTATTTAGTTTTTATTGTTCTAATTGATCGTTTATTTTCAACACTAGACATTATTTTCTGTAATAAACAAATAAAACTATAACTCCACACACTTCCCTAAGCACTTTATCTAACACAGGACAATAACACAGCTCCAAGGAAATTCGAAACAAACCCCACGCCCACGGATTGGGCGTCAATTGCTAGGAATATATTTCAACTAACGAAACGAAACCGAAACACATAACGATCGCAACAAACTACATATATTTGAAATTAATAAACCGAAAGAAAACAATTTGGAATTTGGATATCCGAATCCAAATTAATTTCTTATTGACAATTTAAAGAAAAACAAAACAAATCAAAGCAAAAAGAATGCACAACGACGATGTGCAACACGACTGGAAAAATTTGAATCTAACTCGAAACGTCAAACGCCCGCCGCGCCGGCCGGTTTGTTTGATAAAAAGTGAAAAGAGATATGAGAACGATCAAGTTAACAAAAATATACTCCTAGCCGAACAGCAACTGCAGTGCTGTCTCCCGTTAGCTCGGCTGGGAGTGGGTTAGAGAACAATATTTTTTTAATCGCGTTCGATTAATAAAACGCGAATTGTTCAATAAAAGGTGGGTAGGTAAATATATATGTACGGAAGTGTACCTATATATAAAAGTGGGCGCCAGGAAACTTTTATGGTAGTTTGCATTACCAGATGGAAGCTGAAAAATGTCTTCAATTGTAAAGAATTAAACGAAAGAATTATTATTTCCAATGGGAAGTTGGAATATTTTATTGATTGGGAAGTTATTGGTCTGGGAAAACTTGGCAGAAGGCCTGGATGAAACCCCAGAGTCTTTCCGATAAAAAAAAAAAAGAACAATGGTGTTTCGAGGATAGCAGAAGGCTAATTCTCGAAACTAGGAATAAGTTTTGACAAAATAAAAAGAAAATGATACAAAGGAAAATGTTAATGGAAGATGCAAAAAAAGGTCACGAGTCCCACAATCTTGGGAGACGAAGAATAACAGCGAAGGCGTACTCGAATATTAAATTTGTTTGCCCCACACAGGGTCACAAACAAAACGAATTAAAACAAATTAAACAAACAATGGACGAGTTCAAATTTCTGGTCACAACCAGACACAAAAATACTTAGCTTCTTGAACTTTTCCAACCAGACCATTCTTCTCAAATTCTTCTGCAGTCAACTCTATTATTTCAAAAGGCAAATGAAAAACTAAGAAATTACACGCAAAGTCCCCAGCCCACAGCGGCCCAAATTATTTGCTTTGAGAAGAATATTCTTGTTGGAAACAATCCTAGCCATATTCCAACTAAAATGGTGGGATTTATAAAATAGAAAAATCTTAATTCTGTAGACCTTCGCGCAGAAAATATCAAAAAGGGAAAAACAAAATCATTGTGATCTTTCTTTGATGTCCGACACTTTATGGTGGGCACTTGGCCATTCTAAAATTATGTTGGTGTGATTTTAGTTCACACATAGTTGGACATGAGTCATCTTCATGCCTTTTTTTGGGTTTTCGACCTTCTGTCGCAAACTCGCTGACTTAGTGGCGCCTCCGCCGTTCTTAAAATAGTGTAGATACCCTGCCTAACACTTTTGATGGAACCTAGATTGGTTACTTTTCCAAAATACTTAAAGGTAAATAACGTTCTTTTCCTTTTCCAACTTTTCTCGGGATCCATCAATTCTACACACATCCTCAGTAAACTCAACATAAACACTCGCCCAAGTCTTACTCGTAACCCGGACTTTTTCTACACGGCTTTTGCAAGGGTAAATTATGGATTAAATGAGCCTCTAAACGTAATCTGCATTGACTTTAACCATTATTACCACGTAATTGATTTTAACTTATCAAAAAATGTTATTAAAACAAAACTGTTAAATTGTTAAAAATTATTTACTTATGTATAATTGTATTTGAACTGTTAATGTAAAGTTTAAAACAACTTAGACAATTTGTCTGCAGTTGAAATAAATAAATAAAGAGCAGTGCTGTGGCTGATGGACCAGGTTTTTACTGCACTCTTTAAAGCATTTTGAGCCGCAACAGGAAGGGAATGTGGAACAAAAATTGTTAAAGAGGAAATGGGTTGGCGAAACTTGTTGTGGTAAAATTTAATTTTATTTTTAAGTTTCAGTTGAGTTTAGAATCTTAAGGAATAATTTTATTAGGTTGTTAATATTTTGAGTTTTATTTTTTAATTTAGTGGACCAGTTTTTTTTTCTTTTCTCTTTAATATCAGATCCAAGATGGATATTAATAGGTTAGAGAAAGATGAGTTATGAAATATAGTGTAGGGATTTAGATGTAGGGACAGCAGATAAGATGAGGAAATCTCTGAGGTCGTCTAGGCTTTTAGAAAAGAGAAAATCTTCTGTTCCTGCTTTGTATCCGTTCACATTTGAACAGGATCAAAAAGCACTAGAACAGATATTAGCACATATAGGTCAGTTGTTAGTGAATCTAGGAAATCAAAGAAATACTTAAAAATGTTGGCAAAAGTTGAGTGGGGATTACGTAGAGTAGGTAGGTCCCAGCCAATAGGAGAAGATGAGGTCGAAGCTATTAACAAAATGAAAAGCCAACTTGGTTTGGCATTGGCAGAGTTAGAAGATAGTGAGGAATTAGAAGAAGACATAGAAGAAGATGATGAAGATGAAGGTTCAACCGAACCCACAAAGAAGCTGGCGGACGGCCCAACTAACAATACAACGAATAAAATAAAACAAAACAGAACAACAACATATGTAGATAATGAAAGGCAAGATAGTGTAGAAAGAGTTATAGTTAATTCGGAAAAATTTGAAAATTTATCGAAGTGGGAGGTGAAGTTCACTGGTGAGCATTGTAGTGCCTCATTTCTTAAGAGAGTAGAGGAGATCCGAGGTATATAAAAAAGAAAAAAAAATTATAAGATTGCACTTTATCGCGAATTTAATTTATATTTACGATTAATAATTATTATTAGACGAACTTATAAGCCGATTAATCGAATCCCAAACAAATAAACACAATAGAGGACAAAAAAAAAACCAATAGCAATTTGAGCAGCCGGCGCACCGAGAGTCGAAATCGATAATGAAAGCGAACGCAACGTCAACAATCAAAACAAGAGAATGAGAGCGAATGATAAAAAAGGTAAAGTGCATCAAAACAAGTATTGTATTCTTTATACAACCACCCTCGACTGCTCAGCGAGGGGTAGGTTTGAACTATTCACTGAATATACAGGGTGATTCACGAGTGCTGTGCCAATAAGCTAGAGCGTTTAGGTTGGGTTGAGTCAAGAAAAAAATCGTACGGGAGGGGGGGGGTATATTCCCCTCCGTTTAGCCAGGAGGGGCAATTTTCTAAAAACATGACTTAAATTTGAAAAAAAATTAATTATTAATTAAAAAATAACGGTAGCTCCTAAAATACCATGCTAGGTATACCTTTTTGTAAAGCCAGTTAGCCGGCATGTTTATAAGGTTTGTGTGTGTGAATGGAAAATATGCGTGTGTTGCAATCGTGCCAGTAGCTGGCTGTGGGCAACGCTATATTGTATTCCTGCCCTAAACGCAGCCGCTGTATCGAAGAACAAATACGAAAAAAAGAAAATTTGCTAAAAAAGTGTTTTTGTTTACTTCTGCCGTTGCCTTGGATTTATTTCCAAATTGTTGTTTTGTTATGTTTACTACTTCTGCAGTTGCCTTTTGTTTAGTTTTCCTTAATTCTGACGTTTCCTTGGATTTATTTCCAAATTGACTTTTCCTCTAGGCATGTTCACAATCATTTTATATTAGAGATGTTCGATTTCGGTTGCAAACTAATTTCATCAAAATTTGGTCGAAATGAGAAAATTTCGGAATGTGTTTTTGTATTGGAAATGAGGTAATTTCGAATTTTATATGGAAATGTGCTACGAAATTACATCATTTACCCCAAAGAAACTACAGTATAAGATTTGAATGTACCCGAAATTAAAAACAATAGCATAATTTGACAAAGTAAAAATGAAAAACCCTTTTTCTTACAAAAATTATTTCTTGGTTTTTAATTTCATTTAAAAGATATTGCATGAAAAGACTTGCCTCGGGTGCCCGGGCAATGGCGGGTACTTTTTGCTAGTATGTATATGCACTAGCGGACTAAGGTAGGGGCGGGGGGGGGGGTCCGCCCCCGGGCCTCCGGTGTCCGGGGGCCTCCAAATCAACCTATTTCATATTTTTGAATTTTTTTAATAATAACACTAAATAGGTATGGGTACAACGGATGAAGGTTTATTATAAGAAAACTATGTACGAGTACCTTTACCTACTCATAATAATTTGTGTCATGATGTTTTATGTTTCTACCTATTCCTACATCACGCACGAAGCAAAATGTTATGGGGCCTCCAGCCCCAAACCAAACAAAACTGTACCTATACAAAGTTTCGAAAAACAACGGCAGCATCAACAAAGTCATGCTGCTATTAAGTTCTTAAGGAACTTAAGTAAAAAGAAAAAAAAAAAAATCAATCCGGAATTTAGTTACCCATTTGTTGTTTTCTGTTTTTATAGTTAATAGCTTGGTGACGTGAAATAAGGGCCAACGAAATGAAGCCAAAAATCAAAAATGTTGCCTTGATTCGTTTCAAATCTGGAAATAACTCCAAAATTTTGATTTGGCTTAATTTCGATTAAGAAAACGATATAAGGCCAATTTGGCTTTATTTCGTTTAGTAGTGAAAACACTTAAACTGGTGATGACGTTACTCATTTTGTCGAAGTAAGGGCGTCAAAGTTTATCATCATGAAGGAATTGAAGTAGAAAAGATATTATGAAGTACGGAAATGTGAAACAATAGAATTTCCACTCCATGGTCGGCGTGGAGGGAAAATAGATTTGAGATGAAATGATAATTGATGGAAGAAAAGAAGATTTCGTTGGAGGAAAAAATAATAGTTTATTCAATTAACAACACAAGAAATCAAATATATTTTCTTCAATCTTTGCAAGAAACAAATGGATGAAACTTATCTAAAAGAATAAAACAAATTTACCGAAACATTTGATAAAAATACAAAGGCTAAAAATTCGACGCGAATTTTAAGCTTTTATTTTTGTTATCAAGTGTTTCGATAAATTTGTTTTATTTATTTAGATAAGTTTAATTTGTTTCTTGCATATATTGAAGAAAATATATTTGATTTGTTATTTTGTTAAATAAATCAACTATTATTTTTTTCCAAAACGAAATCTTCCTTTCTTTTATCAATTATCATTTTATCTTAAATCTATTTTCCCTTCACGCCGACCATGGAGTGGAAATTCTATTGTTTCACATTGGCTTTATTTCCATTAATAAACTGAATTAGATCCAAATTTAAAATTTGGTCTTATTTCCAATGTAAATTTGGCCTTATTTCGGTTTGAAAATAGAAATACAACAAATGCGGCCTTATTTACACGTTAAAAGCGAAATAACGCCACATTTAAAATTTGGCCTTTTTTCGTTGGGCCTTTTTTCCATTACCCATTCTTGAACTCAAAAACTATCTTTCCCCAATTTTTTTTTTTTAATATTCAATGCTCTTTTCAATTTTATATTGTGCTAAAACCCAGATACTTTAAGTCTTCCAGTTTTTCTAAAAATCAAAAATATTAAAACTACTTCTGCTCGTTTTTTGTTTTGTAAACCTCAAAGTGTCAAAGTACTTGTGCAACCATGTTGAAACTGTGACACTTATACATGTACACATTTAAATTATGTTTCGAAGTTTTTAACTTCAGTTTATAACGATATAGTAAGCCATGCCTATCCAGCGTATTAGGCTCACACAGCCTGTTTATTTATAACGGCCCGGTCGATACAGACAACAATAAAAAGTTAACTACCTTCGATGTTTGATCTACCATGAGTTGAGATTCAAGAACGTTTCGTCAATCTGTCCATTTTGTCAATTGAGAGAAAAGTTTCAAGGGAAATCGATTTCAACGATGTAATTGAGGAGTTCAGCAAAATGAAGGCACGAAAACATATAAAATAAAATATGGGCTATTTACCTAATTTGAAAAAAATATTTGTAAAATTCTTGTATTATTTCTTATTGGTTTAGGAGTTCTATTGCAAAAACTTAACAAAGCTATATAGGAAAAAACAAACATTAAAAATCGTTCGATCAGTTTCTTTAAAAAAGGGTTTTTGAACAACATTCCGAAAAAATATTTTAAAAACTGTTTGAATACAAGAATACAGAGAAATCTTAAGTTTCTATCATTTCAATTTCAAAAAAAAAACTTAATTATTTTATAAAAATCGAAAATTAAAGATATCAGAAATTTTGAAATGCAATGTTAATTGAATTATAAATGACTTCCTTTTTCGAGAAAATCAAAATTCTTGTTAATGATTGTACAATAGGTTTAGTACATACTTAGGTACTTATAATCGCGAGGAATAATTGAAAACAAAACTACTGCTTTAATTGTATAGGCAAGGCAGGTACATGGTAGGTTTGGATTTTAGACAATCATCTATCCATATCCAATATAAGAAAATCGATGTTTCTATGTATATTCCTTATATACTTCAAAATGACGTGACCAATTTTCATGATATTTTCGGGCAATATTATGATTGTATCAAGTTTTTTTTATTTTGTTAAGTAAAGTGCTTTCTATACTAAGCAAGCGAGTATTAAATAAAATCTTTGATTTCTATTGGGTAATTATTTTTTTGCACTAAGCCTGTTGGCTGCTATGGTAAAAGCAGATGTATATTCTTACTTTCTGAGCCTGTACGTGTATTATAATTTAATTACTATGATTGATGATTTTTTTTTCTCGTAAAACTGACTACATTACGGGTGGCAATGGTATAGTGGATGTACAGTGGAAGTGGTTGATTGCTAACCTAGAGTTGTGGGTTCAAGCTACAACATGGGCAGCAATGATCTATATTCCCCCAGTTTCAACTGCCACCGGTGGGATTTTTGTGAGATAAGTAACACCTTACTCTCAATCCACTGTACCAACTAAAAAATTTTTTCCTATCTCTCTATTCCCTCTAACTAGTGCAGTGAAAAAGACCTAAGGTCTTACAGACGTGAAGTCAAAATTATAATTTAAAAAAAATCTCCACACAAGGGGCCTCATTTCAGCATTGCCGCCCCGGGCCTCCAACAAGCTTAGTCCGCCACTGTGTATATGTATAATGGGGTTAAAACAAAATATATTCCAATAAAATTTATTTTTTTAAATGTTATACATATTTACAGGATGGAAAGAAATATCTCTAGTAAAGGGTGAAAATATGGCCAAAAATTCTAACTTCATTGTGCCTTTGGCGATTTCGGTGAAATTGACAACGTTGATAACTTAGATGAAATTATAAAAACTATATATTTTCCCACCCCAATATCAAAAATGAAAATAGCCATTTTGCAGATTTCGGATCTTTTGTTTTTCGAACTTTTGTCTTTCGATACTTTATTTGCAAAATCTCAGAGGTCCAAAGAAAAACAATTGTACAAATTATCAAGTCATACTATGATGGCCTTCAGATGTAAAAATCAAACTATCCAAAACAAATCGAAAATATCTACAAAAATACATATGTTGGTAAGGAGAAATTTATTGTTTTATTTTAAAGATTATCTCTTGCAGATGCTAAAACGGAGGAGAAATTGTTTTTTTTTTAAGCTCAAAAAATAATGAAATCTGCAATATAACCGTTATGTTAAAGCTTGTTTTTCTCGAAAACGGTTCTAAAGATTTTGATTAAAAAAAAAAACAGTGTAGGTTTTTAGATATGACCTATCATATGGCTGGAAATAAAATTACCAACAATGGCTAAAAACGGTAACATCCATAGTACGGTTTTTTTTTTGCTTTCGACTATTTCGAAAACAGCTTAAACGATTCTTTCGAAATTGTTAACATAGGTTTAGGTAGCTCAACTTTTTTTTCGAGTTGTTGTGATAATAGACTACTGACGTGTTTTTTTATTCTCTCTTCTATGAACTTTTATTTTTCTTGTAAATAACTTGATAAGTTTGCTAAAGTTTGATATCAAATTAGAATTTTTGGTTAAATTTTGTTCTGTTGCACTCTGCGTCAAGGACGAGCATTTATCATAAAAATATAAAGATATAAAACCTAAGTGACTTATTTTTATATTAACTGAGTGATTTAACAGCGACTGCGTTCATCGTTCTCACTTCCTCTACGCCAAAGCTGCTTTATTTTTGCATCGTCATCCCGGCACCCTGACGTTGCTCTCCGACCCGCCCCCACCATCACATCAGAGACTTGCACTTAAACGACTAAGCCTGTTTTGGATAACTTAAAACTCTTTGAGTTTTTGTCTCATCTTTTTCCCGGTGAGTACAATTTTAGTACATGTTCTGCCAGTAGTTTTATCGATTCTACTTAAACAAAAAATTCTTGACTTTTTCTCTTGGCAATACAAATAAATTCAACATCTACATTATATACCGAGAAACAAACGTCGAATTGTCAGAACGCACTACGTTATCCTCCATATATCTAATACACAAACGATTTTTTAACACATTTCACTACTTTATCCTGTAAGTGGTTTTTATACTGCTCAAAAAAGAAAAGGACAAAAAAACGAAAAAAAGCGAGAAAATTGATTAAAAATGTCTGCTTGCACAATATGTGAAAAAATCGCCGACTATTTCATCGACTCAATAATATGTCATGGCAACTGTAGAAGATCATTTCATGTAGCTTGTATTGACGCTCCACATAGCACTTTAAAGCTTTTCAAGGATAGAAAATCTTTTTATTATTTCTGCGATGAGTGCGACCCGTTCGCGTTCACAAAACATTACTCGCGATGTAATACAAAACAGAATGAACCTTGAAAAACTACACGCACAATTACTTCACCTTACCGAAAAAGTTGATAATATTTCTTCTCCTACAATGTGTAATGCAGAACCCAATAATGACGTAATTTAAATGACAGATACAACATTTTTAAAGCGAAAAATCGACGAAATTGATACAGAATCTTTTGAACCTAATCCCTTAACGAAGAAGGCTACTATGTCCCATTCTATCTCTGCATCTTCGCCACAATTTATTCAAACACTTCCATCCCTTCAACCACCAACTGCTTCATCAACATCACTTGTGCCACCACTAGCACTACAACTCACAACACCATCCAATTCTCCATCAGCATTACTACCAATCGTAGAATCATCTTCACTTCTTCCAATTAAAAAACCGAGTAATATCAGCCACTCAATATCACCAATCTCATGTGGATTAAGAGTAGTAGAAGGTCATCGAACAATACTTATATCTAAACTTGTTCCTTCAACGAACGCCCTCGATACTTATAAAAAACTTTGTTTTAAATAAGTTAGATATTCGTACATCTTTGATAATAAAAGCTGAGAAAATAATTCATTGTAACTACTCGAAATACGCATCGTTTAAGGTAAGAGTCCCAGACCATTGTATTTATATTTTTATAGTAATTTGATGGAACATTTTATTTTAGTTCTGAACGTCGTCAATGGCTGCGCTATTTGTTTTATCTACTTTACATATATTGTTGTTTTTGCTTCCCATGGAGCTTAGACAAAAACCACTCAAATAACTCTCAAATCAAAGCTTGTGAACGTCGTCCATAGATGGCACACAAAACGTTTCGCTTCTTGGGAATACTATAGATTTTAAATACAATGCCCAGACTCTATTGTACATCTTCTCAACTCGACATCGTTTTGGCCGGCTGGGATAGTAATACATGAATTTGAGAACAAACAACAAAATCTAAAGGTCTTACCCCGTAACCCTTTTCGAGATATCCAGACAATGCAATATCATCGAAGAAGCAGCTCCAACAAATTCTAATTTACTACCAAAACGTCAATGGGCTAAGGACAAAGACCAACGCGGTCTACAAGAACATCAACAATCTCCCACATGACATTGTTATACTCACAGAAACTTGGCTAAATAATTCATTCTTAGATACCGAGCTTTTCGATGCAACCTTCCAAGTGTTCAGAAGAGATAGACACCACTCAAACGATTTGGAGACAGTCGGGGTGGTATTATATTGGCAATCAAAAACTGCTTAATTTGCACTCTGGTTGATGATTTCCATAATTCTGACGTCGAAATTATATGCGTTAAAATTAAAATAGAAACTGGCTACCTTTACATAATCTCAGTATACATACCTCCAAGATCAATAAGCAGTGTTTACGAAAATTACATAAACTGTATTGAAAACATTCACGAGAAAATGGAACCAAGTGATGAGCTCTTAGTCGTTGGTGATTTTAATTTCCCAAACCTGAACTGGACAAATCAACAGATTTCAACAATAATTCTCCCGCTAACCCAACCTCTATAATTGAGTTTCTAGTCATAGATGATCTAGCTTCATGTGGCCTTAATCAATTCAATGGGGTTGTAAGCCGCTTTAATAAAACGCTGGATTTGATATTTTTCACGGAAACATTAAACGCTGATATAGCTGTAACTCCCACCGAGCATGGCCGTCTTAGACCATACCGGGGCCCTTGGGCACACAAGAATTCGGGGCCCTGTTGGAAAGTTAAAAAAGTGACTGAAAAAAATTGTTATAGATCAAATTTCAATGTAATTTATTGTTATCGAATCGAAAAAAGTAGAGTGATATAGTTAACAATGTTTTTCCGTCAAGAAAATAGCAAAGACGGCCGATGGCCTCAGTTGCCAGTGCTTGTAAATGTGTCGATTTTGTTAATTCATCGACGGAGTAGACTAAAGTGTATTGTAATGTAAAGACGTTTTGCCAACATGCGTATAGGCAACATACAACTGACCGTGCGACAAACAGGAAAATTCAAGATTAATCCCACAAACTTCCAACGATTGGCCTTGCGATTTGTTGATTGTCATCGCAAAAGCCAATCTAAAGGGGAACTGAATTCTTGAATTGAAATAGAAGACGAATTGGAATAATCGGATTTCTCGGGATAAGGACTTCCACTCCCTTGAACTTGCCCTTGATGATTGTCGTTTGAATCACATTGTTCATTAGTTTCTGGACGGACAACCGCGAACTACCGTTGATCAATTTCGGATGATTCAGATTCTGCAACATGATTATGATCGATCCCAACTTCAGCTGTAAACTATGCAGATAAGTTCCTGGCACATCAAGCGAGTTCAAAAGTTCCTTCGGATAGTTGGTCACTTCATCTTCGTCGGTCACGCTG
Organism: Platycheirus albimanus; assembly: GCA_916050605.2. Classification (NCBI taxonomy): domain Eukaryota; kingdom Metazoa; phylum Arthropoda; class Insecta; order Diptera; family Syrphidae; genus Platycheirus; species Platycheirus albimanus. The sequence continues at coordinate 59,693,880 of OU696697.1, read as the reverse complement.
TCGACGGATTTGTGTGAATGCAGTTCTCCGGCGATTTGGCTTTGAATAATGAAATTCAAACTATCGACGTTCTTTTTCTTCGCTGCTAGTATTATCCGTTCACTAAAAGAATCGAGATTTTTATATTTGTGTGCAATGCCGGAGACCACTTTGGTGACGAGCCCTTCCTTCGAGGAGGATGTGAACTCTCAAAAATTTTCCGGCAACGATATCAATCCAGTCGAAACATTACGGGAATTTTGCCATTGTCAAGCGCCAGCAGATGTCTTGAGAATTCGGCAGCCGATGGGTCGCTCTGCAATGCAACTCTCATGTTCGTAGTCAATTTCAACTTATTGTCTCGAATCACTTAAATTTTTTTTCATCGTTCGGTCAATTGCCTAAAAGCTCTTTTATGCACCATCGTGCACTTAACCCAGATGATGATTTTGCATTCTCGCATCAATTTCGCTTTTGCCGAATTCTAGGTCATTGTTCACCTTGGCTTGTAAATAGTGAGAAGATTCATAGGCGCAATGTGCACTTCGACCGCCTTCAAGCAAGGTGGCACAATGACAGAGGATGAAACTGCCAACGCCATTTGAGATCTTGACCTAATTGTTACCAGAGAAAGTAAATACAAAAGGTTGTTTCATCCATGGATAAAGAAACTGAAAAGTGGATTTGGTTAATCCTAGAAATTTTATAGTTTTCTGGAGTGAACACTTGTTGTATATTGTAATTGAATATATCTGCCTTTCGGGGCCCCCGTCTTGATAGGGGCCCTGGACACGGGCCCCGTGTGCCCTTATGGTAAAGACGGCATTGCCACCGAGGTCATATTAGTAGATGAAGACCGACACCATCCTGCATTAAATGTATCACTTTATGTAAATGTATGCCATATCCCTGACAGTTCAAATGAAAAACTAGAGTTCAACTTTAAGAAATGTGACTTTAATCAACTTGTTAATTTATTATGTAATGTTGACTGGAATCAAATTCTCTTGAATCGGAACATTGATGAAATGTGTCCTAACTTTTATAGTACTCTATTTGACTGTTTCTATGAAACTACACCAGTACGCAAATCTTGCTACAATCTTAAAACTCCCCTATGGTTTGACAATCATTTAAAAAACTTTTTGGCCGGTTGGGATATCTTATCCTCTTCATATTCTATTCAACGAATCTCTAGAGAGTTCTATCTTTCCAAAAATATGGAAAAATGCATTTATAACACCAATACATAAAAAAGGGTCTCTGTTATTCCAAAACTTTCTGAGTCCATTATCTGTAATGTCTTGTCCTTCAATTGTAAGTCAATAATTTGTGACAATCAACATGGTTTTGTTCAAAATAAGTCAACCGTTACAAACCTATTCAACTTTACATCCTACTGTTTTGACTCCTTTGAAAAACGGAATCAAGTAGACTGTGTGTTTACATAAAACCATAAATCTTTAACCCATAAACTAAAGGCCTTTGGATTTAATGACAAGTTTCTACTGTGGATTTCGTCTTATTTAAGTAGTAGATGTTACAGTGTTACTTTTAGAAATACGCACTCAGATCAATTTTACGTCGATTCCGGTGTTCCGCAAGGAAGTCACGTAGGCCCTTTATTATTTGTCTTATATATAAATTACGTAACTTCAATAATAAAAAACTCCTCTATTTTAATATATGCCGATGACATAAAGATTTTTAAAAACTCAATAAATGACTGTAATCAGCTTCAAGAAGATCTACATACATTTAGGGAATGGTGCAATACAAACCGACTTTGGTTGAATTGAAAAATGTAAAACAATGTTTTTTACATGCAAACAAAAAATTATAAATTATAATTACTCATTCGATTCATCTTCTTTATGTAAGGTTTCGGTTTTTTCCGATCTTATTATTATTCTTGACACTAAATTGACATTCACAGACCACTATAACCATATTGTTAAAAAAGCAAATAAAATTCTCGGATTCATAAAACGCTTTTCTCGTGATTTTCGTGATCCTTATGTTCTCAAGCTTCTTTACATATCTTTCGTCAGGCCAGTACTTGAATATGGCTGCGTAATATGGGCACCATATTACTCAGTACACATAAACAGACTAGAGGGTATCCAGAGAAGATTCATGCGCTTCTGTCTTCGCTTTCTTCCGTGGTCCCAAAGAACTTCGTTACCTCCTTATGCTCAAAGACTACTTCTAATAAATCTTCCTTTACTATCGAAACATAGCCAATATCTGCAATTTTGTTTTATCGTAAAGTTAATTAATGGATCAATAATATCTCCATCAGCTTTGTGTCGTCTAAATTTTAGTTTCAGTAGAACTAGTATAAGAATACAACTGCCTCTTTGTCCAATATTCAGTAGAACTAAATCTGGTGCGAACAGCCTTGTAAATCAACTGATTTGAGTCTTCAACAAATATTATTTCTTAGTTTCTTCGGTAAACGATAATTTTAAAAGCAAAATATTTGAAGAAACCTTTTTTAACTTAGTATCATAATCATATTTTTTTTTGTTAATAATTATTTTATAGGTCAATTTAACTGTATATTATATGTAAAAAAAAAAATGAAAATAGTTCTAGTTAGTTCTAACGTTAGTTCATTAACGGATTAAATAAATAAATTTATGTTGCATATCAAATATATTTTTTGTATATTGAAAAGCATTGAAAAAAATTTTTTTTTTATTATTTTGAAAACAGCTCATTAATTTTGTTTAAATGATAAGTACATACGTATGTATATGCATATGCTGAATACTTATGATTTGGCGTACATATAATGTATTTATTTAAATTTTTTTTGGAAAATTGTTTTCAAAAACTTTTTTTTTCTAAAAACCGCTTCTCAGATTTTGATAATATTATTCTCATAGATTGAAATTCATCCAAGAAATATAATGGCGTACTGTTTTTCAGCCCAAATCAGTTTAAGTATTCATTTAAGAATTTTGATTTTTCTCTTCAAAGTATCAAGCCCCAAGATCACTTGTCACCCATTAGAGCAAGTTCGTGCGACCCAGTCGTGTACTTTATTTAACAATCGTTGTTATTACATTTTTAAAATAGCTTTCACTTACATATACATAAAACAAAAGTCTAAAATATTTTTGAGGCAAAAAAAAAGTTAACGACCAACAGCTTTATCTTTAAACAGTAATAAAAGTATTTTTTTTTTTGCTTTGGATGGGCATTGGATGAGATAAACTGAAAAATCAATTTTTTAACTCACAAATTTGACACTTTTTCGACAATAACGTTGAATTGGAAGAGGCAGTCAAAAAAGTTTTTTCCCCGAAACCTTACAGAATGTTTTTTCATACAAAAGTAAACAAAAAACTACTGTACGACTAATAACAGGTGAGAAAATCGAGTAAACGATTTTTAAAGCTTTTTTCAAAATGGCGGACGACGCATATTGTTTTTTTGTTCGAATTTTCCGGTTTTAGTATTTTCTGCGAGAGTCCTTAAAATAAAACAGTAAAATTCTCCTTAATTTTTTTTTTTTTTTTTAGATATTTTTGCTTATTTTACTGGACTATAACACAGTAGGACACTTGGGCGTATACGCATTTCTTTTTAGGTCGAAAAATAACGGTACCTGCCATATAACCATACAAAATGAGTTTGATTTTCTCGAAAACTGCTCTTACGATTTTGATAAAACTCTCAGGTTACTATTTTTGCAATCTGTCTTTTGATTAAATTTTTTTTATCGAAATTCGTTTTGTAACGGTACATCTCATAGAACCAGTTTTTTCAAATAAGGTTTTCTCATAAACTAATATTCCGATTTCCGATTTTGGATTTGGAAATATTTCGAAAATAGTGGATTGATTTTTTTTTTAAATAATTTTTGCAGATGAAGACTATAGATTTCTTTATAATGATAAAAAAAAATTTTAAATATTTTCTCGGAAAGTTTTTCAAAAAAAAACCTTTTTTTAATAAAACTGGTGGAACGATTTTTATATGCATGCATAGCATTATGTATATTTAATTTGGAAATAAATCCAAGGCAACGGCAGAAGAAAAAAAAACACTTTTTTAGCAAATTTCCTTTTTTTCGTATTTGTTCTTCTATACAGCGGCTGCGTTTAGGGCAGGAATACAATATAGCGTTGCCCACAGCCAGCTTCTGGCACGAAAATTGCAACACACGCATATTTTCCATTCACACACACAAACTTTATAAACATGCCGGCTAACTGCCAGTAAAAGAAAAGAAAGTCTGGTAATTCAAAACGGGTGTGTCAAATAAAATCAAATTGGATTTTGTTTTTTAAAGAATTAAAGAAAAGTCCACGAAACTAACTGCGCCGATAAAAGAGATTCTAAAAATTATTTAAAAAAACGTTTTCATACGGTTAAATAAAAAAAAATCCTTTTTGGGTTTTTCATTTCATTTGGAAGATATTTCATGAAAAGACTTACCTCGGGTGCGCGGACAACGCCGGGCACTTTTTCCTAGTATCGGATAAAACTTGACAGTCCTCGTTTAAAAGCTATGTTATTGTGAAAAAATAAAATAAAAATGACACTTGACGCATTATATGTGACGCATGGTATGCCGCCTTATTCATCTACCATCTACCATTACCCATTTAGCATTTACCACTTGCCATTTACTATTTACCATTCACCACTTACCATCGTATTCATCCACAATCCTCCATCCTATTCATATATCATCCTATCCATCACCATCCCATCCATCCACCATCTAGAGCTGGTATTATGTGGCGTTCGGATAGTGACTACATTGTGTTCCTGCATTATATGTACAGAGCATCCGCTGTACAAACAGCGAATAAGAAAAAAGGAAAAGGAGAAACGTCAAAAATATTTGAGAAATATAAAATTTCTCATGATAAATCTAAGAGGTAAGTTCAAATATTATTAAATTAAACCTATTTAAAATAATTTATTTTTTAATTTAAATAGCCTATAACCTGGCCAGTAAATGGGGGAAGATCTTGAAATAAACTGCATTGCGAGGTAAGTGGTGTGTCGTCAGTTTATCTGCCATACACAGATAAACTGTCACTCAAACAAAATTATCTTTTATATATAGTAGAGATAGATATATCGGATAAAACTTGACCGTCCTCGTTTAAAAGTTATGTTATTGTGAAGAAATAAAATAAAAATGACACTTGACGCATTATATGCGACGCGTGTTATGCCGCCTTATTCATCTACCATCTACCACTACCCATTTACCATGTACCACTTGCCATTTACTATTTACCATTTACCACTTACCATCGTATCCATCCACAATCCTCCAACCTATTCAAATATCATCCTATCCATCCAACAACCTATCCATCTACCATTCCATCCATCCACCAACTACAGCTGGCATTATGTGGCGTTCGGATAGCGACTACAGTGTGTTTCTGCCCTATATGTATGGAACAGCCGCTGTACAAACAGTGAATAGGAAAAAAAGGAAAAGGAGAAACGTCAAAAATATTTGAGAAATATAAAATTTCTCATGATAAATCTAAGAGGTAAACTAAAATATTATTAAATTAAACCTATTTAAAATAATTTATTTTTTAATTTAAATAGCCTATAACCTGGCCAGTGAATGGAGGAAGATCTTGGAATAAACTGCATTGCGAGGTAAGTGGTGTGTCGTCAGTTTATCTGCCATATACAGACAAACTGACAAACAAACAAAATTACTCTTTTATATATAGTAGAGATAGAGATGACTACAATTATCGCGATAGAATCAATTAAAATGTGGAAGAAAGTAAAAAGTTAATTAGAACTAAGTCAGAGTACAGGGATGATAGATAGATAGATTTTTTTTTTTTTTTTTTTTTTTTTTTTTTTTTTTATCTATCAGAGTACAGGGTGTACTCGGTTCTAAATGGGCACCAGGTATTTTTTGTTGATAAAAAAAGTACCAAAAAAGTATAGTGGGATAAAAATTTAATGAAATGGATGGATTTATTTCATAAATTGAGAATTGAAAATATTTTTATTGTTTTTGTTGATAAAAAAAAGTACCAAAAAAGTATAGTGGGATAAAAATTTAATGAAATGGATGGATTTATTTCATAAATTGAGAATTGAAAATATTTTTATTGTTAAGATGTCTGGGAAACCGTGGCGAATGCCGGAATTAAAATCCAGAGTCTTTTCGATCAAAAGGAAAAAAGGAAGACAATGGTATTTCGAGATAGGCAGAATGCTTATTCTCGAAATTAGGAACATAGAAGCAAAATAATAAAAAAAATAGCAAACAATAGTTTGTGTCAAATTGACACAAAGGAAGATCACAATGGTAATTGTTGGTAAGAAAAAAAAGGTCACTAGTCCCACAATCTTTTGAGAAAAATGAATATTTAGCGAAGGTCTACTGGGATATAAATTTGTTTGCCCCACATAGGGTCACAAACAAAAACGAATTAAACAAAACTACAACGCAATAGAACAAGTTAAAGTTTCTTCTGGACACATTCAGAAACAGAAATAAACTACTCAAAACAAAATAGGGCCCACAGGGTTCTTAATTTAATATGAACGTTAATTTAATTTTTTTTTTTTAATAATTTCAGCTAAGAGCTAAGAAATTGAGTTTACATAATCTTTAGTGAAAAATGTTAATTTTATTATATCTACTCACAAAACGAACTTTTAAATTTCACACTCTGTGAAAATGTGATCACAACAAGCCGTACAAATTAACAATAAATCTTGGATGGGCCCTATTTTGTTTTGAGTAGTATACTTAGCTTGATACAAATTTTCCAACAAGAATATCCTTCTTGAACGCTTCCAAGATAATCCTCAGTGGTTTTTCTTCTACAACTCCAAACTTCTAATTTCCGTTTTAAAATCCTATAGTTTTTCGTTTTTCTTTCAAAACCTTTTCCTAAAATTTTTTCTTGCTTTTCTCAAATCCAAAATTGAATTGTCATCCCAAATGGAGGCTTGGCTTGTGCACTTCACCACGACCATATAGCCATCCTCTGCAGTTCTATTGCGTGGTGATGTTTTTGTCTCGGTCATACAGAAGCATCCCGTCCATAAAGGCTGAGAAGTGCGACCGGGAACAGTAATACAGCCATTGCACGCTATCATATGCGTTGAGGATGCGATCTCCATTGGCTCAGTGGATGTGTTCAGCCGTATAACGTATTATTCAAACCAGGCAAGTGAAAAACTACGACACTACGAGTAAAGTCTTCAGCCCGAACCGGTCCATTAATTGCTTTGAGAAAAAAAATATTTTTGTTAGAAAGAATCCTAACAATTTTAAAACTAAAATGGTGGGATATATAAACAAGAATAATCTTTATTCCGTAGAGCTTCGCGCAGATAATATTAAAAAGAGAAAAACACATCATTGCGATCTTTCTTTGATATCAGACACTTTACGGTGGGGACTCGGCCATCCTAAGTTTATATTGGTGTGATTATAATTCACACATTGTTGTGATGTTGTGAACTCCTCTTTCGATCTCGTTGGAAAGCTTGTTAATGGTTAGCTTCCTCACTTTCTTTACTATGCGTGCAAGTCTCCAGCCCCTCCGCTGGCTCGACACAATAGACTGATGCGTGTGAGTCTCCAGCTCATCAGCTGGCTCGACACGTTTGATGGAATACAGTTGCGTGTGAGTCTTCAGCTCATCCGCTGGCTCAGCACGATTAAATTCGAATACGTTTCGGGCAAGTCTCCAGCTCGTCCGCTGGCTCAAGCCGATGGAAAATAACCTGCTTTGTTATCCTCTCTGAGTTACTCTCAAAACTCCCAGAGGATAACGAACTCAAAATGTGGTAAGAAAAAGGAATGGTTGGGATGGAGGGGAAACAAATATCGAGAGTTGAACCGTGCCCAAAACACACGATTTGACCAGGTTTTAAGAACCAAAAGGATGAATTTTGTTACGGTAAAATTAACCGTAACAATCTCTTAACAAATCCCAACATGGATTTAGCTTTTTAAACAATAAAGTTGATGTGTTCCGTGAAACTTAAGTCTGGGCTAAGTTTACTCCCAGATCCTTAAAACTAAAAACGCGATGCAAAACTTTTTGTGGAATGTAATAGTCGTGTGTAATTGGTACCCGTTTCCTTGAAAATGACATTGTCTGACATTTTGCTGGATTCAGGCTCAAACAATTCTGCTACACCAGATAGCTAGCAAATCTGTCTATGTCGGCTTGCAATTCTGCGCGGTCATTAGCTGAGCTAATAGATTTGAAAATTTTCATATCATCAGCGGAAACCAGGATCTCATCAGAATGAATACACGAAGTTACGTCATTGATAGCGAGTATAAATAGTAATAGACCAAGATGGTTGCCTCGTGGGACTCCTGATTTCGCTGGGAAAGGGTTAGAAAAAGAATTTCTAAACTTAACTATTTATGATCTGTTTCGAAGATATGAGTATATCCAATTAACAAATCCTACAGGGAAACCTAGAGCTTTCACTTTGAAAATGACGATTTCATGTGAATAACCCGAATCCGTGTTATTTCAAATGAGTAGTACCTGCAGTAACTTGGGGAGACAACTTGACCTTATCTTCTCTTTGGACCCATATAACTCAACAGTATCTGAAAGCCCTCTTCTGTTATCTACCCTCGACCAGTACCATCCCCCCTCTTTCTCTTATTTTCTATCATGATCAACGCATTCCTATGGTTGATTCTGAAAATTCTTCTTATTTCAACTTTCGTAAAGCCGACTTAAATAAACTCAATCTACTTTTAAGTAACACACATTCCAATCTTTTCATTAATTCTAAAACCCCCACTGATTTTGCTCTTTGTTTCTTCTACACCTCCATCTTCAATTGTCTCACCCAATGTGTTCCTTTCACACTCCAAAAAAGCTGTATTTCTTCTCCCCCCTGGTACACTTAAGAGTTACGAACTCTCCGAAATGTCAGGAATAAGCTGTGGAAATACTACTTGAAGTTTCCAACGCCTCCAAACTTCTTCTATTACCAACGAGCTTCTCGCTGCTTTTCTACTCTTTGTGATTCACTCTATCATCTTTACCTAGACAAAATGCAATCTTCTCTAATCACTTAGCCGAAGCGGTTCTACCAATTTATCAACGTAAAGAGGAAATCTGATGGCCTTCTTTCCACGGTTGACTTTCTCAACACTTCTTCTTCCGACCCCCAGGTGATTACCAACCTCTTTGCTACGTTCTTCAGTCAATCCTTTACCGATGTCCTAACGAACCTGACCATGAATATTATAGTTTTTTGTCAAAGAATCCACATACTTCTCCTGTCTGTCTTGGCATTAGTCCTCAAAATGGTAGCTGATAAGATTAACTCTTTGAAAGAAGACTTTTCGTCTGGTACTGATGGTATAACTGCAATTTTTCTAAAAAAGTGTGTAAACGTTCTTTGCATACCCCCCTCCCATCTCTTTCAACTCTCGCTGTCACAAGCAGTTTTCCCTTCCCTTTGGAAAAGTTCTTTTATTTTTCCGATCCACAAAAAAGGTAGTAGAAATCTTATAATAAATTATCGTCCAATTGCTAAACCCTCCTCTATCCCCAAGTTCTTCGAAAGCACTGTATATGACACCCTTTATTTTCATTGCAAATCTATAGTCTCTCCACTCTCTCTTATCGAACCTGATCCAATTTGTTTCCATGACACTCTGTGCTTTGGAAAAGGGATACGATACAAATCTTATTACAACTGACTTTAGTAAGGCATTTGATAAGATAAGTCACCAAATTATTTTACTCAAACTTAAAGCATATGGTTTTCCACTCTGTTCACCCAGTGGGTTAGTTCTTACCTTATAAACTGCACATATAGGGTTGTTTTCGGATCTGCAGTATCTAATCCAATCTTTGCAACGTCAGGTGTCCCTCAGGGCAGTCACTTTGGGCCGCTCTTGTTTGTACTTGCTATTAACGATGTTGGTAGTATTATTAACTTTTCTGACTTATCCATTCATGCTGATGACATAAAATTATGAAAGTAATCACTTCCGCTTCTGATTCCTCTTCTTCAGTATGACTTAAATTCCTTCTACACATGGTGTAACAAAAATTTCCCAGAGCTAAATGTTAGCAAATGCCAATCGATGACTTTTTCTCGGAAACGCCAGCCATTACTCCCTCGTACTTTCCTTTTAACAATGTACCTACTCCTGTCGTCTCCTCTATTCGTGATCTTGGGATTACTTGTGATCGTGAACTCAATTTTTGAGCCCACTTTGATCAAATTATTGCAAAAGCAAATTCTTCAGTCGGCTTAATCAAGCGCTGGTCCAAAGAATTTTCAAATCCCTATGTTATAAAATCTCTCTTCACCTTTTATGTCAGACCTATTCTCGAGTATGCCCGTCAGGTTTTGTCTCCCTATCAATCCACCCACTCTAATAGAATTGAGGCTGTGCAGCGAAGGTTTCTCCGCTTTGCCTTACGTAACTTCCCTTGGTCAAATACGCTTATTTTACCCCCCTACGAAAATCGTTTGCAACTAATTGACCACCACCCCCCTCGCGAAGCGACGCGCTGCCGCCGATATAATCTTTGTACTTCAACTTCTCACTGGTACCGTTGATTCTCCAGCACTAGTTGAAATGATCCACCTCAATACCAATCCACGTAACCTGTTCAATCCCATTACAAGAATGTTACGCCTATCCAATAGTGCTCAACATATTCTTGACTTCTGCCATAGCTTACCATCCCTTAGAAGAAACCTTTACTCCCGCTTTCCGTAATCCCTCTATCAACCTCATTGCTTTAGAATAAATAACCTAGATCTTAATTTTGTTTGTACATCTATCTATCTATCTATATCTATATCTATATCTATATCTATATCTATATCTATATCTATATCTATATCTATATCTATATCTATATCTATATCTATATCTATATCTATATCTATATCTATATCTATATCTATATCTATATCTATATCTATATCTATATCTATATCTATATCTATATCTATATCTATATCTATATCTATATCTATATCTATATCTATATCTATATCTATATCTATATCTATATCTATATCTATATCTATATCTATATCTATATCTATATCTATATCTATATCTATATCTATATCTATATCTATATCTATATCTATATCTATATCTATATCTATATCTATATCTATATCTATATCTATATCTATATCTATATCTATATCTATATCTATATCTATATCTATATCTATATCTATATCTATATCTATATCTATATCTATATCTATATCTATATCTATATCTATATCTATATCTATATCTATATCTATATCTATATCTATATCTATATCTATATCTATATCTATATCTATATCTATATCTATATCTATATCTATATCTATATCTATATCTATATCTATATCTATATCTATATCTATATCTATATCTATATCTATATCTATATCTATATCTATATCTATATCTATATCTATATCTATATCTATATCTATATCTATATCTATATCTATATCTATATCTATATCTATATCTATATCTATATCTATATCTATATCTATATCTATATCTATATCTATATCTATATCTATATCTATATCTATATCTATATCTATATCTATATCTATATCTATATCTATATCTATATCTATATCTATATCTATATCTATATCTATATCTATATCTATATCTATATCTATATCTATATCTATATCTATATCTATATCTATATCTATATCTATATCTATATCTATATCTATATCTATATCTATATCTATATCTATATCTATATCTATATCTATATCTATATCTATATCTATATCTATATCTATATCTATATCTATATCTATATCTATATCTATATCTATATCTATATCTATATCTATATCTATATCTATATCTATATCTATATCTATATCTATATCTATATCTATATCTATATCTATATCTATATCTATATCTATATCTATATCTATATCTATATCTATATCTATATCTATATCTATATCTATATCTATATCTATATCTATATCTATATCTATATCTATATCTATATCTATATCTATATCTATATCTATATCTATATCTATATCTATATCTATATCTATATCTATATCTATATCTATATCTATATCTATATCTATATCTATATCTATATCTATATCTATATCTATATCTATATCTATATCTATATCTATATCTATATCTATATCTATATCTATATCTATATCTATATCTATATCTATATCTATATCTATATCTATATCTATATCTATATCTATATCTATATCTATATCTATATCTATATCTATATCTATATCTATATCTATATCTATATCTATATCTATATCTATATCTATATCTATATCTATATCTATATCTATATCTATATCTATATCTATATCTATATCTATATCTATATCTATATCTATATCTATATCTATATCTATATCTATATCTATATCTATATCTATATCTATATCTATATCTATATCTATATCTATATCTATATCTATATCTATATCTATATCTATATCTATATCTATATCTATATCTATATCTATATCTATATCTATATCTATATCTATATCTATATCTATATCTATATCTATATCTATATCTATATCTATATCTATATCTATATCTATATCTATATCTATATCTATATCTATATCTATATCTATATCTATATCTATATCTATATCTATATCTATATCTATATCTATATCTATATCTATATCTATATCTATATCTATATCTATATCTATATCTATATCTATATCTATATCTATATCTATATCTATATCTATATCTATATCTATATCTATATCTATATCTATATCTATATCTATATCCATATACCATATCTATATCTATATCTATATCTATATCTATATCTATATCTATATCTATATCTATATCCATATACCATATCTATATCTATATCTATATCTATATCTATATCTATATCTATATCCATATACCATATCTATATCTATATCTATATCTATATCTATATCTTTATCTATATCTATATCTATATCTATATCTATATCTTTATCTATATCTATATCTATATCTATATCTATATCTATATCTATATCTATATCTATATCTATATCTATATCTATATCTATATCTATATCTATATCTATATCTATATCTATATCTATATCTATATCTATATCTATATCTATATCTATATCTATATCTATATCTATATCTATATCTATATCTATATCTATATCTATATCTATATCTATATCTATATCTATATCTATATCTATATCTATATCTATATCTATATCTATATCTATATCTATATCTATATCTATATCTATATATATATCTATATCTATATCTATATCTATATCTATATCTATATCTATATCTATATCTATATCTATATCTATATCTATATCTATATCTATATCTATATCTATATCTATATCTATATCTATATCTATATCTATATCTATATCTATATCTATATCTATATCTATATCTATATCTATATCTATATCTATATCTATATCTATATCTATATCTATATCTATATCTATATCTATATCTATATCTATATCTATATCTATATCTATATCTATATCTATATCTATATCTATATCTATATCTATATCTATATCTATATATTATATAAAAATGAATGTATGTTTGCTTGTTTGTTTGTTTGTTTGTTTGTTTGTAAATATGGTATGGACTCCAAAACCGCCCATCCAATTGAGCTTAAATTTTTAGGAAATCTTTGGTATTATTTCAAGAGTGTTCCTGTAAAGTTTGGTCAAAATCTTTTATGTACTTTGGCCACAAGCGGAAGGAAGACACGCCAGGTCCTTGAAAAGCTTCTATATTAGAAAATTTTAAATTTAAAAAATTCTTTTTGTTTTGAATGATCTTAGTTTGCAGGTGGGTGGGTGGCTTGAGGGCTAAATTTATTTTGCAAGTCTAAGCTGAAATAGGGTAAACGAAATAGTAGGTATCCTACTGATTTTTTTTTTTACTTTCTCATAGAAAAATGCATAATAACAACAATGCATTACATAATATTGGCTTACCAAAATTGAATGGAAGTTGCAATTGGGGTTCTTAATGCAGTTGAAGATGAATTGCAGTAAAAGAAAAGAAAAATAGTTCGAAAAAAAGTTGTATACATCATACATATTCAATTTTACTAAATATTTTTTTTTTTGATGCAAGTTGCATTTTAAAAAACTTCAAAAACAGTAAAGATGCAATAATACCAAATATTGGAAAAGGCAAAAAGCAGCAACAAGGTCTTTGGGGAGGAGGTGGTGGGGTGACAGCAGTAAGAGATGAACGGCTTAACTGATTTAGTTCCTACAATTATATATTAAACGTGCTTAATTCGTTTATGTGAGTGTTATCAACTTAGTCAGTCAGTATAGGTATCTATACCTACCAACAAGCAACAACCTACATATTTCAATGATTGAAAACAAATAAACCACAACCAAAAAGTTTAACTTAACGATATTCATAAATTTAAATTAGTAGGTAGCGAAGAAAACGCTTAACGTTTGCCTGTTGGAACATTCAACTAACGATGTTGTGCAAAAGGTTTTCGTTGATGTCCTGACCAACTGAAAAAATAACGATTGGCTTTGTGAACATGCACCGAAAAAACGACGATGTCAACAAAATAGGTAAACTATCAAATTAAAATTGAAATTTCCGGCAAACAAATGAAATACCTATTGATACAGTTATGGAGGAGGAACAAACTGTCAACTACCCAATCGAATTCTTAAACTCTTTGGAGCCATCTGGAATGCCACACTATGAATTAGTTCTCAAAATAGGCTCACCGTTGATGTTAGTCCGCAATTTGCAACCTCCGAAGCTCTGCAAAGGAACCAGACTTGCTGTAAAAAATACTATTACCAAATTTAATCGAGGCCACATAATTATTACCGGCAAGAGCAAAGGCAAAGTTGTCCTGATTCCGCGAATACCAATGCTTTCGACAGATTTGCCGTTTAGCTTTAAACGACTGAAATTTCCGGTACCTACGCCTAGCCTTCGCAATCACCATCAATACAGCGCAGGGACAGTCGTTAATTTTTGCTGGCCTTATTTTAGAAATGAATGCTTTTCATACGGCCAGTTTTAATACGGATGCTCCAGAGTTGGAACACCTACAAATTTATACATTTATACACCTAACAAAAAAACTAAAAACATAGTATATTCGCTTGCACTACGTTAGTAAAATACAATTATTTAAGCATTAAAAATCAAATAAAACAATACAAAATATAATACGACTTCTGTTTTTTAAGTTATTAAATTATAACCATTCAATTCAATAACAATAAATCACATTTTCAATAAAAAAAGTAAACTTATGAAGTTAAAGGACAATTTACAGCAATTGCCAATTTTTCAGCTTAAAAACAACGCTAAAACAGTAAAGTACCTACTCTCGGCCGTATGCATACTTTTCTGAGTTTATTTAATTAAAAAAAGATACCATCCATGTTCTCATAGTTTAGACAAACTAATTGGACGGTATAAAAATAATAAATTAAGAAGTCAAACTTATCACGCTATCTGCTCGGAAGGGCAGGACAACGTCTGCCGGGACAGCTAGTATATTATATAAAAATGGATGTATGTATGTTTGTTTGTTTGTTTGTTTGTTTGTAAATATGTTATGGACTCCGAAACCGCCCATCCAATTGAGCACAAACTTTCAGAAAATCTTTGGTATTATTTCGAGAATGTTCCTGTAAAGTTTGGTCCAAATCTATCGTCCAGTTTGGCCATAAGGCGAAGAAAGACATGCCGGGTTCTTGAAAAGCTTCTATATTAGAAATTTTTATGTTAAAAAATTATTTTTGTTTTTAATGATTGTAGTTTGCTGATGGCTTGAGTTCTAAATATTTCTTGCAAGACTAAGCTGTTTAAAGGGTTAAATGGGGTAAAAAAAATAGTAGGTATCCTATTGATTTTTTTTTAATTTCCCATAGAAAAAGCTATTAAAATGCTTTTTTAACGATGTCTACTGAAGTCTCTTATTTTGAAAAAATGCATATTAAAGAAAATTGCAGTTGGCTTAACAAAATTGAATGGAAGCTACAATTGTGGTTCTTAATGCAGTAAAAGAAAAGAAAAATAGTTCGAAAAAAAGGTTTATACATCATACATATTTTCATATGCAACAGCAAATTCAATTTTATTTACCTTTTTTTTATGCAAGTTGCATTTTAAAATACTCCAAAAACAGTAAAGATGCAAAAATACCAAATATTGGAAAAGACAAAGCAGCAACAAAGTCTTTGGGGAGGAGGAGGGGTATGATAGCAGTAAAAGATGAACGACTTAACTGATTGAGTTCCTGCAATCATATATTAAACGTGCTTAGTTTGTTTGTGTGAGTGTTATCAAATAAGTCAGTCAGTATATGTATACTTACCTACAACCTACATATTTCAATGATTGGAAAAAAATAAACAAAAACCAAAAAGTTAAACTTAACGATAATCATAAATTTAAATTGGTAGGTGGCGAAGAAAACGATAAGCTTTTGCCAGTTGGAACATTCAACTAACATTCAACTTTAAGGGTTGAATATAGTGGTGTAAAATAGGATCTTTGTTGGTCGAAGTTGAGAAGAGTGGTTTAGGACGAGAGTCTGCAGCCGAGACGTATCGAGTTGGGCTGGAAAGCAAGGTATTTTCATTGCAAATAAGCATTGAAAATTTGAAATTAAAAGAAAGAAAATCTAACCTTGTTATCAAAATGAACGGTATCCGTAAAAACACTCAAGAGAATTTTCAAAGAGCGTTTTTATATTAAAAATAAGAAAAGGAAAACCAATTTGGGGACAAATCGCGTTTTTTTTGTTGTTTGATGTTTACATCCGTAGCTGTCAAAATTTTAAGATTTTTCCTCTGGAGCTCCCACAACGCCATCTGTCAACAAGTAGTGATTTTTAACTCATCTTTAAGAAAAAATTCAACAGAGACGTTATACAGAAATGGCAATAACAATTGAAATATTATCAAAACTTCTTAAAGAGCAAAAAGGTGATATTGCTAAAGAAATAGATGAGGCAACAAAAAAAGTGATTAAGAACACAGACGAAAAAGTAGGAATTATATAAGAAAAAGTTGCTAAGCTGGAAAAAATCGTGGAAATGCAATCAACCTCCATTTCTATGTTCGTTTCGAAGAGCAGGAAAGAAAAATAACGCAACTGGAAATAGAGATGAGGAGAAAAAATTTAATAATGTTTAAGGAAGAAAATTCATCGGAGCTTGAAAATTTGGCAATTAATAAGTTAAATGCTAGCAATCCAGAATTTCAAATAACAAGGCATAATTTAAAAAGCTGTACAAGACTAGGCAAAAAAGTTGAAGAAAAAACTCCACCAATCCGGTTGACCTTTCAAAATTTCAATAAAAACAGCAAATACTTAAATCAAAAAAAACCGAAGTGAACTTAGCGGAGGACTTACCGAAAAATATTTTGGATGCTAGAAAACAATTATTGCCCAAACTTCTCGACTTTAAGAAGCAGGGAAAAAAAGCTTTTTTCAGAAATGAGAATTTGGTAGTCGAGTGGCAAATCTGGTCAAAAGAACATGATACTCCTATGGAAAACACAAGGAAAAGAGGAAGAACAAATAAAAGCCCCCCAAATCATGAAAAAGTAATCCAGGAGAAAACCCAAAAACCTAAAACTACTATAATTGGAGCCATGAATATAACTCCCAAAGCAAAAACTCCAGTGAATCCAATTAAGAAATTTTTGATGCAAAACAGTATGAATCAGGACCTCCCTAACAAGACTATTGACCCACTAACGCCAAATGCACTAGCTAACGCATCACAATAGCAAGCAAACTCAACAATGAAAAACAACAAAAACCAATTCAGTAACTACATCAACATCACCAACAATATCAACAACTATACCAGCAACACCTATACTGCAAACAACAAAAACACCACCAACCCCATCAACATAAGCAATACCAAAAGTTCCAACAATACTAGCAATAACAAAGACATCAACAACAGAAATAACCCAACCAAACCCAACAACAACACCAACACTACCAACACCAATAGTATCACCACTACGAACAGCAGCACTAATAACTCGACCAACATCAAAGAAAACTGCATAAACAACACTATCAACAGAAACAGCAAAACCAATAGTAACAAGAAGGCTGATAGCATCTCCAAAACGAACAACGCAAACAACACCAACAGCACTATTAACATCTGCAACATCAACAATAATAATAACATCAACAACCTCAACTACACCGGCAGCTCCAGCAACACTCATAAAACGAACAGTGATCAAACCATCAGCATGAACACCAATAAAACCATCTACACCAACAACAACAACAAATATGCATTCAACACTCAAACAAGTAAATTCAGTCTTATTCCTACTAATACTAATATACAAATTTCAAAAGAAAAAAAACTTAAAATACTGTCATACAATATATCAGGATTAACTAACAAATTACTCTTTACGGACTTTTTCAAATTTATAAAAGAGCATGATATTTTTTTTTATTTGAAACTTTCGTTCCACAAGAAAATTATGAATGCTTTTCTAACTACTTCTCTAATTTTAAAATTTGTTGGGTTCCAGCTTTAAAAACAAAAAACATTGAAAGGGCTAGTGGTGGCTGTTTGTATGGGTTTAAAACAGAAAGCGTGAAAGGTATTTTTATTGAGCAAAACAATCTAGTAGTACTTAAAATTAAATTTCAAAACACGTATTATAATATTGTACCAACCTACCTAAACTGCAATGATTGGGATATCGCCTTTGATACTCTACATGAGTTTTTAAATAATACAGCTTTAAAAAATATTATGCTTGTTGGGGACTTAAATGCGCGGATAGGAGATATGCAAACAAAAACTCATTTTATCAGTCCAAATAACTCCGAAATCCTTATGAAAAGAAATTCAAAAGATAAAGTGATCAACAGGAATGGGCGGCAAATAATAGAAATGTGTCAAGAACATGATCTGTTTATACTCAATGGGACTTGCAAGCATGATGCTGAAGGAAGTTTTACTTTTATAGGTGTTCCAGGGAAATCTGTTATTGACATTATGTGCTGTATGTCAAAATTGGTTGCAAAAAATTTGCGCCTTCAATATTGAGACACACATTTTTTCTGAGCATATGCCACTGGTTATTGAATTCTTCTACAATAACATTGCTGAACATTCTTCCATCCCACTCCCAACAAAATTATTCTGGAATGAAAAAAATAAAGACCTTTATCAAGTAAAAGTACGGAACGAAATCCAAAAAAGTTTAGTAGTTCTTACAGACCTAACATCCCTAACTAAAAAGACAGATGTGTTAACTGGTACAGTCCAGAAAGCATCTTATAAAAGACCAATACAAAAAAACAATAGCTACAGGCAAAAATGGTTTGACTACGAATGTCTGGCAGCGAAAAATTTGTCTTTTTCCCTGCTTAAGAAAATAAGAAACTCCAAAAATACTAACGAAGCAGCATTAAAGGAGTATGTAAATGCAAACAGCGCATACAAACAACTTTGTAGAAGGAAGAGTGTAGACTTTTTTTTTAAATATGGCACTTGAACTAGCATCGACAACAGATAGCAAGGGTTTTTGGGGCAAATTAAAACAAGTAAAAGGTACCGGCTTCATTTGTGGAACACACTTGAATGTGTCAATTCTAGCGAGGTATTTTATGATTTTATTAAACCCTTCTTCCACAGTGCTTAGCATCCAATATGCGGAGCCATTTATTGCTAGACCATGCAATTACCCTGTTGGAGCTTGAACAAGCTCTCTCAATTTCAAAAAAAACAATAAAGCTCCCGGTCCAGACCGTATTTCAAACGAGTTCTATAAATACACACCGCCAGAATTCAAAGACCAGCTGCTTCTATTATTTAATAATATTTTTGAACCGGAAATGTGCCACAAACATTCAAAGATGCAATTATTTACCCAGTTTTTAAAAAGGGTGATGTGAATATTACAAGCAATTATAGAGGGATTTCCTTTATGAATTCAATCGCGAAAATATTCTCCAACATACTATTGCTCCGTATAAATGCATGGGTTGCAAGATATAACATTTTGAGTGAGTTTCAAGCAGGCTTTCGAAAGGGCTATTCTACTGTTGACAACATTTTCAGCCTAACTACGATAGCCAACTACTACATGAGAATTGAAAAAAAGCTTTACCTATTTTTCGTAGATTTCAAGGCTGCATTTGATTCAATTGATTGTAATGCACTGTTTTACAAACTCTCGCAGAATGGATTGTCTACAAAAATGTTAAGGACATTAAGAAATATGTACTCAAATACAAGCAGGTTGTGTGGGATGGAGCAGCTTTGTCTGACTGGTTTGAGACATTTTCAGGGGTAAGGCAAGGTTGTGTCCTCAGTACCATACTCTTCGCAATTTTCCTTGATGATATAACAGATTACATCCCAGCAGGGATAGAAATCACAGGAATAGCTATAAGAGTGCTTCTCTTTGCAGATGACATAGTGTTGTTAGCTCAGTCCCCTCATAGCTTGCAACTGATGATAAATAAATTAAGCTCATTTTGTAAAACGTGGAATCTTACTATCAACTTGGAAAATCAAAAATCATGATTGTGCAAAAGAGACAGCTGAAGCGGAGTATTAACGAGAAATGGTTCCTTGATCAGCAGGAGGTCGAAATTGTATCGGAGTATGGGTACCTAGGGGTTACTTTGCAATCAAATATGAAGCTTAAGTCACACTTAGAAAATAAACTAAAAGCGGCAAAAGGTTTAATAAATGCTTCTTGGCAAGAGATTATAAATAATAAAGATAACCATCATCGGCTAAGTACAGAGTCTATGAGGCAGTGATGCGCTCTGTAATGTGCTATAGTTGCCAAATATAGGGGTTTAAGTCATATGAAGAAGTAGAGAAGCTCCAACGTTTTTTCATTAAAAAACTTTTTAAATTACCTGCCAACACTCCTAACTATGTCTTGCTTCTAGAAACCAGTCTACCAACCCTTTTTGTGCATACACTGAAGCTGCATTTTGATTACGTTTTAAAAGTACTCAACTATCCGCCTAACAGAATCCCATCAGTGCTCGCAAAGTATGTTTTTGCCAAAAAGGTGGATTGGATTATAGACTGGTCAAATTTAGCTGCAAAAAATGGGGTTACACTAACAATACAATGTGCTGACATTTACGTACTAAAAAAACAACTTTACGGTCTTATAGAAGCAGTGGACATTAGCCAGCGAAATGAGAGCACCCAACAAGCGATATCTTCTATTAATAGAGTTATCTATCCAGAGTTGAATTACAATCTCCTTGACAATAATAACTTTAGAGATGAATACAGTGTCGAAGCGATTTCCTTAATTTGTAGGGCAAGAGGCGATTTGCTTGATCTAAACGGAACACCATACAGAAATGCTGTCACTAATCTTTGCACGGTTTGCAACCTAAAGGTAAAAGAAGATTGCTTCCATTTTGTAGCTGTTTGTCCAGCATATAAAGAATTCAGGTTTTTGCATTTTGGTACCTTAACTTTGACCATGGAAGAAACAAAAAATATACTGAACGGATCGAATTGGGGAACTCTTTTCAAGTACTTAAAAACTGCAAAAAACTATCGTTTAAATATTTTGAATGGGTTCCAATAATGTTTATAAAATGTATCATGCTCTTTTTAACTTTGAGATTATAAAAAAAAAATAATAAAAAAAAAAAAAAAAATACTGTAATCAATGATCCCAATTGTATAAAAATAAATGAATCTGGCTATATCTATCTTTTGTTTTAGCTAAGCAAAAAGCGAATTTATGTAAGTTAAGTATTAAACTTTGCTTTGTTTTTTTTTTCTCTTAAGATTAACTTTATAAACTAAACATATTTTAAATTTATTTTAAACACAACTCTGTATAGTTTTTTTTTTGTATGCTAAAAAAATTGTTGTTAAGCAGCAGACGGCTCATATGCCATGCTTGAATTTCTTTATTGAAATTGTATTTATGTATGTATGTATATATATTAATGTAATTTCTATAAACTGTCAATAAAGATCTGATCTATCTATCTATCTATCTATCTATCTATCTATCATTCAACTAACGCTTTTGTGCAAAAGGTTTTCGTTGATGTCCTGATCAACTACAAGAATAACGATTGGGTTTGTGAACATGCACCAAAAAAACGATGACGTCAACAAAATAAACTATCAAATTCAAATTGATATTTTCGACAAACAAATGAAATACAAATCTATTGATAAAGTTATGGAGGAGTAACAAACTGTCAACTACCCAATCGAACTCTTGAACTCATTGGAGCCATCTGGAATGCCACCAAATGAATTAGTTCTCAAAATAGGTTCACCGTTGATGTTAATGCTCAACGTGCAACCGCAGAAGCTGTGCAACGGAACCAGACTTGCCGTAAGAAAAACTCTTATCAAATTTAATCGAGGCCAAAATTATGACCGGCAAGAGCAAAGGTGAAGTTGTCCTGATTCCGCGAATACCAATGCTTTTGACAGATTTGCCGTTTAGCTTTAAACGACTACAATTTCCGGTATGCCTTGCCTTCACAATCACCATCAATAAGACGCAGGGACAGTCGTTAACTATTGCTGGCCTTAATTTAGAAAATGCATGCTTTTCCCACGGCCAGTTGTATGTCGGATGCTCCAGAGTTGGAACACCTAAAAATTTATACATTTATACACATAACAAAAAAACTAGATACATTGAATATTCAATTGCACTACGTTAGTGAAATAAAATAATTTTAGCATTAAAAATCAAATAAAACAATAAAAAATATAATACGACTTCTGTTTTTTAAGTTATTAAATTATAACCATTCAATAATAATGACTCACATTTTCAGTAAAAAAAGTAAACTTATGAACGGATAAACTTTAAGGAAAATGTACAGCAATTGCCAATTTTCAACTTAGAAACAACGATAAAACAGTATAGTACACTCGGGCGTATGCGTACTTTTCTGACTTTATTTAATTAAAAAAAAAAAAAAAACATCCATGTTCTCATAGTTTAGACAAACTTATTAGACGCTATAAATATAATAAATTAAGCAATCAAACTTATCACGCTTATCTGCTCGGAAGGGCAGGACAACGTCTGCCGGGACAGCTAGTCTATATATATAAAAATGGATGTATGTTTGTTTGTTTGTTTGTAAATATGTTATGGACTCCGAAACCGCCTATCCAATTGCTCAAACTTTCAGAAAATCTTTGGTATTATTTCGAGAATGTTTCTGTAAAGTTTGGTCGAAATCGGTCATCCAGTTTGGCCATAAGACGAAGAAATACACGTCGCGCCGGGTCCTTGAAAAGCTTCTATATTAGAAATGTTTAATTTAAAAAAATATTTTTGTTTTTAATGATTGTAGTTTGCGGATGGCTTGAGGGCTAAATATTTCTTGCGAGACTAAGCTGTTTATAGGGTGAAATGGGGTAAAAAAAAGTAGATATCCTATTGATTTTTTTTTTAATTTCCGATAGAAAAATCTACTAAAATGCTTTTTTTTAACGCTATCTACTGAATACTTTAATTTTGAAAAAATGCATGGTAAAGAAAATTGCAGTTAATTAGTTCATAATAACAACAATATCTTACATAATATTGGCTTAGCAAAATTGAATGGGTTGTGGTTCTTAATGCAGTTGAAGATGAATTTGCAGTAAAAGAAAAGAAAAATAGTTCTAAGAAAAAGTTTTATACATCATACATATTTTCATATGCAACTGAAAATTCAATTTTATTTACCTTTTTTTTTTATGCAAGTTGCATTTTAAAATAATTCAAAAACAGTAAAGATGCAAAAATACCAAATATTGGAAAAGGCAAAGCAGCAACAAAGTCTTTGGGGAGGAGGAGGGGGATGACAGCAGTAAAAGATGAACGGCTGAACTGATTGAGTTCCTACAATCATATATTAAACGTGCTTAGTTTGTTTGTGTGAGTGTTATCAAATAAGTCAGTCAGTATGTGTATACGTATACCTACCTACAACCTACATATTTCAATGATTGGAAAAAAATAAACCAAAACCAAAAAGTTTAACTTAACGATAATCATAAATTTAAATTGGTAAGTAGCGAAGAAGACGCTAAACTTTTGCCTGTTGGAACATTCAACTAACAATGTTGTGCAAAAGGTTTTCGTCCTGACCAACTATAAAAATAACGATTGGCTTTGTAAACATGCACCAAAAAAACGATGACGTCAACAAAATAAACTATCAAATTCAAATTGAAATTTTCGGCAAACAAATAAAATACAAATCTATTGATACAGTTATAGAGGAGGAACAAACTGTCAGCTACCCAATGAAATTCTTGAACTCATTGGAGCCATCTGGAATGTAACCAAATGAATTAGTTCTCAAAATAGGTTCACCGTTGAAGTAAATGAGCAACGCGCAACCGTAGAAGCTGTGCAACGGAACCAGACCAAAATTATTACCGCCAAGAGCGAATGCGAAGTTGTCCTGATTCCGCGAATACCAATGCTTTCGAAAGATTTGCCGTTTAGCTTTAAACGACTGCAATTTTCGGTACGCCTATAGCCTTTGCAATCACCATCAATAAAGCGCAGGGACAGTCGTTAACTATTGCTGGCCTTAATTTAGAAAATGCATGCTTGTCGCATGTCGGATGCTCCAGAGTTGGAACACCTAAAAATTTATACATTTATACACCTAACAAAAAAACTAAAAACATTGTATATCCGCTTGCACTACGTTAGTAAAAAAAAATAATTTTAGCATTAAAAATCAAATAAAACAATAAAAATATAATACGACTTATACTAAATTATAACCATTCAATAATAATGACTCACATTTTCAGTAAAAAAAACTTACGAACGGATGAACTTAAAGGAAAATTTATAGCAATTGCCAATTTTTCAACTTAAAAACAACGATAAAACAATATAGTACACTCAGGCGTATGCGTACTTTTCTGAGTTTATTTATTTAAAAAAAAAAAAAAAAAAAAAAAAAAACCATCATGTTCTAATAGCTTAGACAAACTAATTGGACGGTATAAATATAATAAATTAAGAATCAAACTTATCACGCTATCTGCTCGGAAGGGCAGGACAACGTCTGCCGGGACAGCTAGTATGTATGTATATATTTAATCGTTAATTATTATTGTAAAATTAAATTAAATTAAAAAGTCAAAATTGGTCAAAAGCTTTCCAGAAATCTGTGTAAATACAATCCAGCTCATGTCCACTCTCTAATGCTCTTGAGCACTTGTTCATAAAGGTTAATAAGTTTATGACAGTACACCGCTTCTGCATGAAGCCGTGTTGTTGATGGCCGATTAAATTAAACTCCTTGTTCGAAAAGCTTTGGAATAGAAGACAGTTTAGAAATCAGTCTGTTGTTCGTGATATCGGACTTATTACCCTTTTTGAAGACGGGAGTAATGAATGAAAATCTTTCCATACTCGAGTAAATTTACCGGACTTAAGGGATAGCTTGAACAGAAATTACAACGGAGAAGCTAAAATGGAACATTCTTGTAATATTATAGGAGGAATGCCGTCAGGACCGGGAGAGTAATCATCTCTCAGCAATGAAAGATAATGCAAGACTGTACCATTATCCAGCTTTTTCGCCGGCCTGGGTAATAAATTAATTTGCCGCCCTTTGGTAATGAAAACATATAAGTTATAAAATTGTTGTTGTGCATTTTTTTACCGACTTTTGAAAAATGGAGGTATTCATTCCGACCTGTATGAATGTAATATTGTTGGAAATTTTATTTTGGACAATCAAACATGACATACCGATCATAGAGAAGCCGAAAAAAATACATATGTCCGACAATTCTGTATGTCTGTCCGTCTATTTGTATCAGACCTTACACCCGGCTGGACCGATTTGTTTCAAACTTGGTACACAGAACACAGTATTGTTATCACATTTACAGAGGGATTTTTGGAACTAGCACTCTAGCTCCAAAACTAACGGTACCTGCCATGTGATTCTTATAGACAAATTCATTTTGGTATCTCGAAACGGCTTATACGATTTTGTTAAAAAAAAATTGAGTAAAATGTGTGTTGTTGGTTTAACGGTAACTCCAATAGGGTCGAATTTTTCATATCAGATTTTCTCCTAATCCACTTAAAGGATTTCGATGATATTTTTTAAGTGAAAGGCCTTTTATAAACGAAATAACTTTATTACTTAAAGTTTCATAAGAAATTAAAGTTGTTTTTGATTTTATTATTTCAAAAACAATTTAAAATTTTTTTAAATTTTGTTTTTCTTATAAAAAAATAAAAGGCGTTCTTCTATTTCAGTTCACAGCAAAGCCTGAGTTGTCAAACAAAGATAAGTGTTTCTTTTTTGCTCAGAGACTTCAGAGCATAGAATTTGTTTTTCTTTTCTCCGTCAGAGTGTGTTCAAAATGCGCCTTACGAGCTCCAAATAAATAGATGGGGCAGAAGTCAAAAGTGATACGCTTCGAAACCAACCAATACCAATTCAAATGATATTTTAGCAGCGACTAGAAATAAAAACAAATAAAATGGCCGCCGAGTTGATTTTAAAGGTTTACAAAAATTGGGAATAAGAAAAGGAAATTAATGGGATACTAAATTTGTTTCATGAATAGTTCAGAGCGCTCTGAACACAATTGGTTCAGAGGACGTTCAGAGCGAGTTCGATAAACTCGAACTTTTTTCAGAGCTCTTGTCTGAATGAAAACAGTTCTGGAAAGTGCATTCTAAGAAAAATAAAATGCACGACTGGGTCGCACGAACTTGCTCTTATGATAAGCAATTGCGTAGTGGCTGCATATATGGATATTAAAAAAAATTAAATAATTTCGAAAATTCTTTTATTTTTTAAATTAGTTTAAGAGTTTTCTCGAAAAACTAAGTATGCAATAAAATTTCAAAGCTATACCTCAATCTAGGAAAAAAAAAATATTGAAAATCGTTCGACCAGTTTTTTTTTAAAAAGGTTATTTTTGAAAAACTTTTCCAAAAAATATTTTGAAATTTATTTGGGTATGCAAATATACGGCAATCTGTAGTTTACATTTGAAAAAATAATTTAAAAAAAAATCAATATACCCGTTTCCAACATATTTCGAAAACCAAAAATTTTTTTGAAAAAATTATAAAAAATCAAAAAAAAAAGTTTTTGAAAAATTTGAAATCCTTTATTAATAAAATTATAAATGACTTCCTGTGGCCAAAATTTTATTGAAATCGAATGTATAGTTTACGAGAAAATTTGATTTGAAAATACTGGTTCTATGAGAGGTACCGTTATAAGACAAATTTTGAAAAATATTTTCCAACCAAAAGATAGACTGTCTTACAAAAATAGCATCCTGAAAGTTTTATCAAAATCGTTAGAGCCGTTTTTGAGAAAATCAATTTTTGTCTTCAAGATTGTATGGCAGGTGCCGTTATTTTTGGACCTAGAGCAAAAATAAATAAAATGCACGACTGGGTCGCACGAACTTGCTCTTATGTTTAATAAATTGCGTAGTGGCTGCATATATGGATATTAAAAAAAATTAAATAATTTCGAAAATTCTTTTATTTTTTAAATTAGTTTAAGAGTTTTCTCGGAAAAACTAAGTATGCAATAAAATTTCAAAGCTGAACGTCAATCTAGGAAAAAAAAATATTGAAAATCGTTGGACCAGTTTTTTTTTTAAAAGGTTATTTTTGAAAAACTTTTTCAAAAAATATTTTGAAATTTATTTGAGTATGCAAATATATGGCAATCTGTAGTTTACATTTGAAAAATAATTTAAAAAAAATCAATGTACCCGTTTTCAACATATTTCGAAAACCAAAAATTTTTTTGAAAAAATTATAAAAAATCAAAAAAAAAAGTTTTTGAAAATTTTTAAATGTCATATTAATAAAATTATGAATGACTTCCTGTGGCCAAAATTTTATTGAAATCGAATGTTTAGTTTACGAGAAAATTTGATTTGAAAATACTGGTTCTATGAGAGGTACCGTTATTAGACAAATTTTGAAAAAAAATTTCAAACCAAAAGATAGATTGTCTTGCAAAAATAGCATTCTGAAAGTTTTATCAAAATCGTTAGAGCCGTTTTTGAGAAAATCAATTTTTGTCTTCAAGATTGTATGGCAGGTGCCGTTATTTTTGGATCTAGAGCAAAAATAAATAAAATGCACGACTGGGTCGCACGAACTTGCTCTAATGAGTGACAGTGGTTTAGGGGCTTGAGATTTTGATAAAAATAAAAATTTCAAAATTCTTAAATAAATACTTAAACTAATTTGAGGTGAAAAAAAAGTACGCCATTTTATTTCTTGGATAAATTTGAATTTGTGAAAATAAATTTATAAAAATCTGTGGAGCGGTTTTTGAGAAAAAAAGTTTTTTTTGAAAAACTTTTTGAAAAAAAATTTCAAAAAAAATTTAAAAACGCCAGTTCATAGGTATTCAGCAAATACATTTATTTAAAATTTTTAGAAAAAAATTTAATAAGCCGTTTTCAAATTATTAATTTTTTAAATTTTTTTTTAAAAAAATGCTTTTAAAAATACAAAAAAATATTTTTCAAAAATATTGGTATGCAATACCAATTGAGCTACCTACAGCTATTTGTGTGTGAAATTTCGAAAGAATCGGTTGAGTCGTTTTCGAGATAGTCGAAAGCAAAAAAACGGTCCTATGGAAAGTACCGTTCTTAGCCATTTTTTAAAACTTTTTTTTCAGCCATATGATTGGTCGTACCTAAAAAGCAACACTGATTTTTTTAAATCGAAATCGTTAGAGCCGTTTTTGAGAAAAATAAGCTTTAACGTAACGGTTGTATGGCAGGTACCGTTATTTTTTGAGCTAAAAAAAAAATTTCAATTTCCCCTCTGTACAATACCTAAAAAACTCTATATACCAAGTTTGAAGCAATTAGGCCCACCCGTTTGGGCTGTAGGTCTCTATACATACAGACAGACAGACAGACAGACAGACAGACAGACAGACAGACAGACAGACAGACAGACAGACATACAGACGGACAGAATTTTTAGACCATATTTTTTCGTCTTCTCTATCATCGTAATGTCATGTTTGATTGTTATCTCAAAACTTTTTTTTTCGACGAATGCATAACTTGCCTTATAGTACCTATAATCGCAAGTAAAAATATGTTCCGAGGGACGGCCAAATAAATCCTAAATACCAAATTTGAAGCAAATCGGCCCACCCGTTCAGCCTCCAGAGGCGCGAACAGACATACAGACAGACAGACAGACAGACAGACAGACAGACGGACGGAATTCCCAGACCCACTTTTTTCGACTTCTCCATCATCGTAATGTCATGTGTGATTGTTATCTCAAATTTTTTTTTCTGCACGAATCCATAACTTGCCTTATAGTACCTATAATCGCAAGTAAAAATACGTTCCGAGGGACGGCCAAATAAATCCTAAATACCAAATTTGAAGCAAATCGGCCCACCCGTTCAGCCTCCAGAGGCGCGAACAGACAGACAGACAGACAGACGGACGGAATTCCCAGACCCACTTTTTTCGACTTCTCCATCATCGTAATGTCATGTGTGATTGTTATCTCAAATTTTTTTTTCTGCACGAATCCATAACTTGCCTTATAGTACCTATAATCGCAAGTAAAAATACGTTCCGAGGGACGGCCAAATAAATCCTAAATACCAAATTTGAAGCAAATCGGCCCACCCGTTCAGCCTCCAGAGGCGCGTACAGACAGACAGACAGACAGACAGACAGACAGACAGACAGACAGACAGACGGACGGAATTTCCAGACCCACTTTTTTCGACTTCTCCATCATCGTAATGTCATGTGTGATTGTTATCTCAATTTTTTTTTTCTGCACGAATCCAAAACTTGCCTTATAGTACCTATAATCGCAAGTAAAAAATGTGGAAAAATATTTTTTTTTCTAAAATAATCCAAACTGTTCAAGAAATCAGATGGCTTTACTTTATTCCCCCCCCCCCCCCCCCCCCCAAAAAAACGTTTTAACTAGCGTTTTTTAAGTGATTAATAAAATACGTCGACTTTATATTTTTGAAGGACATTACAGCCAAAATTCATTGTATCGAATCTTCAAGGGAACAAAAATAAAGAAATGAATGAAAGAAATTCATATCTTTTGTTTTATCACTTCTTTCAATAAAACTTCAAAAATTCTCTATAGTAGGGCTTTTTCGAACAAACTCGATTGCAGCAATGACATTCAAAATCGTTTCGTCTGAAGGTAACTCTTTTCAAATTGCGCTGTTGTTCTCAACTATTATTGATCATATCGCTGACAATGCACCTGAGCCTTCATCGGACCAATTGTCAAAAGTACCAAAGCCAGCTTTGTTAAAACAACTGAGGATTGAACTTGTTTTACCTTCGAAACGCGACTTTGCAAACTTAAACTTGATAACTGTACATTTTTAATACATTCGTTGAAACCTAACTAATATGGAATATTTTTTTTAAGAAGAAAGGGAACAAAATGAAATTTGCTTTAGAAAGGAGAGTTCGTTATAAAGTAGTTTTACTTAACCTTCATATTTATATATGAGGGGACTGGGAAATTAGGGAAAGATGAATATATTTCTGATGACAGATACATATCTGTTTCTTCGGTTATTTGAGAGTTGAGAGACTACATTTACTTCAGCTCCCC
The DNA here is from genome assembly GCA_916050605.2 of Platycheirus albimanus. Taxonomy (NCBI): domain Eukaryota; kingdom Metazoa; phylum Arthropoda; class Insecta; order Diptera; family Syrphidae; genus Platycheirus; species Platycheirus albimanus. Next base: position 59,663,169 of record OU696697.1, on the reverse strand, counting down.
ACACACACCACACTTGTGTAAGAAAAATCAAAATTCTTTCTGATTTATATATTTCCTCCCATGATGATGTTAATTAGAAGGAAACAAGTAAACATTTTTTTGAAAGCCATAGCTTTAATAATCCTCAATTTCCAAATTTTGCCGCCCTTGAAATTTGCCGCCCCGGGCAAATGCAACTCAACCTACACGCTCTAGCTTTTTGGCACAACGCTCGTGAATCACCCTGTATATCTTTGTCAAGTACTAAACGTTTAATGAATGAAAACGCCACCTGTCCGTTGAATAGAATAATGAATTGTAAATTAGTAATAAGAGAAAATGTATTTAGGAGTAAGAAGAAGGAAATAAATCATTCTACGTCTAACTTTCAACCTGTGTACATCACATAAATTGGCGACGAGGACAAACAAAATCAACCAATTTTTTTTTCTTTTTCTGCCTTGCAAATTGGTTGAGTGGCATTCCACGGTTAAAGCAAAAAAAAAAAATTTTTTTTTTTGATTACAGTCCAGTACACAAAGAATTTATTTTGTTCTTAACAAAAATAGAATCAATTATTTTTTTCGCAAGAAATTAAAGATGGCCGGTGACGATACGCTGTTATCAACGACAACGTCAAGCACGTTGAGGGAGTTTCGACCACACGTGGACAATTGGGAAAATTGGTGCGAAATGTTAGACTCCCATTTTCTGGAAATTTCGTGCACCGAAGACAATATCAAAGTGGCTATTTTAATAAAATCGATCGGATTAGAAGCATACGGATTGCTCAAAGATGTGTGTGATCCGGTTTTACCTTCCAAAAAGAAATTCGATGAATTAAAAGTATTATTAGACACACAGTATTCAATTCCAGTGATCGTGTTTCGGGAAAGACGAAATTTCTTGGAGGCCAACAAAATGGAATCTGAAACAGCGTCACAGTGGTTTGCACGCCTTAAAAAGCTGGCTAAAGACTGCAAGTTTGGAGCACGATTGGATGACTTCGTCCTGAATAAGTTTGTGGTTGGCTTCGAGGGAAAAATCTTCGAACGTCTTTGTGAAGAAGATGAAAAGCTCCAGCTAGGCGATGCATTAAAAAACGCAATGGCAGCAGAAGTCAAACTCTCCACACAACAGCAACAACAAATGCAGAAAGACGTTCATTATGTGACTAAAAAGTTTCAACGTAGTCAGCGGAGCAGCGGCAGTAAGCACAACAACGGCACCAACAGCAAAGAAATAAAGTGCACGACTGGGTCGCACGAACTTGCTCTAATGTGTTAAAATGATCTTGAGTGCTTGAGATTTTGGGAAAAAGCGTTGAAAAAATCATATGAAATTTTATAAATCACTTTAAAATCAATACCTTAAACGTTTTTTGGAGAAAATGAAATAAGCCATCAGGTTTCTTTTACTTTTTTGAATTTTTACAAAAAAAAATTTTCAAAATCGATCGACCAGTTTTTTCAAAAAACAGTTTTTTTTGAAAAACTTTTTGAAAATATATTCCAATTTTTTTTTGAGTATGCCAACTTCTAGCACTTTGTAGTTTTTATCAGAAAAATAAAATTAAAAAAATATAGATTAAACCGTTTTTGGGAAAAACAAAAATTGAAAAAAAATTTTGAAACTTTTTTAAAAAACTCAAAAAAAACTTTTTTTTGAAAAATTTAAGAATTTTTATGATTTCTTTTATAAAAGGGCTTCTAAATTAAAAATTTCATCGAAATCCGTCAAGCGGCTTACGAGAAACTCGGATTTAAAAAAACCGGTCCTATGGGAGGTACCGTTATAAGACTTTTCCTGAAAAATCTATTCCAACCAAAACATAAAGCTTGCACATAAAACACTATTCAGAAAGTTTTATCAAAATCGTAGGAGCCGTTTTTGAGAAAAATTAACTTTTCACTAAAAATCGTATGGCAGGTACCGTTAGTTTTAAAGCTAGAATGCTAATTCCAAAAACCCCTCTGTAGGACGTCATAATAATACTATCTACCAAGTTTGAAGCAAATCGGTCCAGCCGTTTAGGCTGTAGGTGCCGATACAGACGGACGGACAGACAGACAGACAGACAGACAGACAGACAGACAGACAGACAGACAGACAGACAGACAGACAGACAGACAGACAGACAGACAGACAGACAGACAGAATTGTCGGACCCACTTTTTTAGGCTTCTCTATCATCGTTATGTTATGTTTGATTGCCCAAAAAATTTTTTTTTTTTTTACGAATGCATAACTTGCCTTATAGTACCTATAATCGCAAGTAAAAAGAGGCTCGCGGAGATGCACACATTGTGGTTGGAAAAATCACATCAGCGAAAAATGCAAATACAAGTCAAGCACGTGCAACAAATGTGGCAGAGTGGGTCATTTAGCTAGCGTGTGCAGCAGCAGCAGAGAAGTTAATTTAGTAGAAGTATCAAATAATTTAGGCAATGAATATTATTCTAATACAGATATGAATACATCTGATTATGTTACTAAATTTTAGAATTTTTCTATTTGCAGTGTTACTGGAGAAGCGGTGGCTACACCATTCACGGAAGCAGTACAAATTAACCAAGTGCGTCTAGAGTTTGTGTTGGACACCGGTGCTGCATGTTCGTTGGTTCCTTTGTGGATATTTAATAAGTTTTTTAATAACGAAATTTTGAAGCCCTGCGTCGATCGATTTTGTGCGTATAACGGGGAAACAATACAAATTGTGGGTGAGTTCAAAGCAACTGTAGAGTACCGTGAACGAACACGTGTATTGCGTTTAATTGTTAGCAACACTAATAGTCCGCCCATTTTGGGCAGAGATTTTATGCAATTATTCGATATGACCTTATCACAAATTAATTCGATTCAGAGTGAACCCAAATACAACGATTTGATCGCACATATAAAAAGTAAATTTAGCAACGTGTTTAAGAATGAACTGGGCACATACAATGTGAATAAAATTAAATTGCATGTGCATGAAAATGCAAAGCCTGTTTTTTGCAAGCCACGCCCGTTGCCGTTAGCTTGGCGAAGTAATATCGAAAACCAAATTAATAATTTAGTTAAAACGGGAGTTTTGATACCGGTCGAGAATGCAGAGTGGGGTACACCTTTAGTGCCCATTGTTAAACCAAACGGTGATCTCCGTATATGTGGGGACTATAAAACCACCATCAATAAGTTTTTGGTAGACGTAAAATATCCGTTACCACTTATTGATGAGTTATTTGCAAATGTTATGTGCTTGGAGCACACATGTAGGTGTGTTCAAAATGACACGTTTGCCCTTTGGAGTAAAGCCGGCTGCGGCTGTTTTCCAGAAAACAATTGAAAATCTGTTGCGCGGTATTCCAAACGCAATTAATTACCTCGATGATATTGTGGTAACGGGAACAAACACCGCGGATCATTTGAAAACTCTCGAGCTCGTTTTAGAGAAATTAGATTCAGTCGGCTTGCGTCTAAATGAAAGCAAATGTGAGTTCTTTAGAGAAAAAATTGCGTATTTAGGCTTTAATATCGATCGTTTCGGGTTGAGTAAAAATAAAGACAGAATTACTTCTGTATTAGAAGCCCCGATTCCAAAGTCTGTTTCGGAAGTAAGGGCATTTGTGGGAATGATTAATTATTATTCAAAGTTCATTTCCAATTTCGCTCAGAAGATGGCACCATTATATAATTTATTAAAAAAAGATGTCAGGTTTATGTGGTCAAAAACATGCCAAGCAGCTTACGAGCTATTGAAGCTAGACGTATCGTCTGATCAGGTTTTGGCACATTTTAATCCAAAGATACCGATAGTTTTGTCAACTGATGCATCTAATTCGGCTGTAGCCGGAGTGTTGTCACATGTTTTTGCAAATGGTTTGCGAAAACCAATCGCATTTATTTCCCGGGCACTCTCTCAAGCGGAAAAAGGCTATAGTACTATCCAAAAGGAAGCGTTAGCTGTGGTTTTTAGTGTCACAAAATTAAAACAATATTTATTGGGCGTCCATTTTACGTTAGAATGTGATCACAAACCGCTTTTAAGTATTTTTGGTGAGAATAAAGGCTTGCCGGTTATGGCAGCAGCCAGAATGCAAAGATGGGCGTTTATTTTGTCGGGTTTCGATTACACCATCAAATATATCAAAGGTAGCCTCAACCAAGCCGATCATTTGTCGCGAATTCCACAAAAAGAAGTGAACCACACAACTATTGATAGCTCATATATAAATTTCATCGAAACTGACAACCAGTTAAAATTAGATTTCAAGAGCATAGCAAGAAAAACAAGACGTGATTCAGTTCTGTCAAAGGTTATAGATGCAATCAATAGTTGTAGAGTCGAGGCGTTGATGGGGGAAGAATTTGCACCTTTCCGTAGCAAGAAAAACGAACTTTCGATTGAATACGGTTGTTTGCTATGGGGTTATCGGACAGTTGTTCCGTTTAAATTGCGCAAAAAAGTGAAAATTTAGAATGAAACAACAACAACTTGTGTGTGCTACCACCAAGTTCATAGGCTGGAGTTATAGCTATTTCACGGGGACCAACCCGATCATCAGACTCCGTTTAGTGGTGCTTAACCGCTTTATGTTCAATTTAATTTTTGAAGAACTTTTGCCCGAGCTGGACTTGAACAAGCGACCTAGCGTGTGAGGAGCTAGTGCACTACGCACTACGCCACCGCACCCACAAAGTGTTGAAAGAATTACATCTTTCACACTTAGGAATAGTTAAGACTAAAGCTTTGGCACGGTCTTACATCTGGTGGCCTAAGGTCGATAATGACATTGAGCAAATGATTTCGAATTGCATTTCTTGCAAGCTTTCTCAATCGAGTCCCGAAAAAGGCCATCTGATTCCTTGGACACCCACTGAATCAGCATGGTCTAGAATCCATATAGATTTCGCGGGCCCAGTACATGGGTTTTATTTTCTTATTATTATCGATTCGTATTCAAAATGGGTCGAAGTTTTCAAAACTCATGATACTACATCGACATTCACAATCAATAAACTGCGAGAGGTCTTTTGTCGATTTGGTTTAGTTGACCATTATCACCGTAAGTGATAATGGTAGGCAATTCACGTCGTTGGACTTCCAACAATTTACATCAAACAATGGCATTAGGCATATTTTAACCGCCCCAGGTCATCCGGCAACCAATGGCCAAGCGAAAAACTTTGTGAAAACACTAAAAAAATCATTGCTGGCTAACTTAAACGACGCCGAGGGTGGTAGTAAGAACATGGACTTAATATTAAATAGGTTTTTATTCGATTATAGATGTGCTAAACACTGTGCTACTGGGGAAACACCAGCTAAGTTGTTGCTCGGTAAAGAATTAAAAAATCGTTTTAGTTTGATGAAACCACCTTTAGTCAGAGAAAAGATTTATGATAGTCAATTATCAAATATTAAAAACTTTAAAGGTAAAAGAAACGTGAGTTTTAAAGAAGGCGATAATGTTATCGTGCGCGATTATTCAAACCCCAATAAAGTGGGATGGCAAACAGCAACTGTAAAGAAGCGTGTTGGTTCACAATCTTACAGTTGTGTTCTTACCTACAATAAAAGAATCATTAAGAGACATTTGAATCAAATGATACCGTGTAAATCCAATGACACACCAAGTCCAAGCGAAGGATCAGCAGGTTGCTCTTTTAAACAAGGAGGTAAGGTTTCAGTGGAGCCGGTGGCCAATGCAAATTCGGACGCAGTTACTGCAGCTGAGGGTGCTGAGCCGTCGATTCCCGTATCACGAGCAAGTAAAGGCTTGCGACAAATTGAATGAACCAATTATAAAGTTTTTTTTTTGAACAAATTAATTAATTTATTAGCTGATGCTTTGCCATTTAAAGTTGAATTTTTATATGTGTATTTAAGCAGCTATTATGTTGAATAGATGAACAATATAAATTATATCACTAGTATAATTTATATTTTGTTATCGGGTCAAACACTATTTTTTTTATTTTTTTTTGTTGGTAAAAACATTGATATTATTTCATATTTTGAACTAAAACAAAAAACTGAAGTCGATTATGAGTTAATAAAACATTTTATAAAGTATTTGTCAACTTAAGGTGGGAGATGTCAAGTACTAAACGTTTAATGAATGAAAACGCCACCTGTCCGTTGAATAGAATGATGAATTGTAAATTAGTAATAAGAGAAAATGTATTTAGGAGTAAGAAGAAGGAAATAAATCATTCTACGTCTAACTTTCAACCTGTGTACATCACAATCTTCTTCCTGTTTTTTTTTAACTCTTCTAGAAGGCTATAAATGTCAGGTTTGTTTCTTATTTGGATAAACACAATTTCTTCAGCAACAATCAGTATGGATTTAAATCAGGCAGATCAACAGAAGATGCTTTTCTTCAATTCTGTAGTCAAATCTATGCCAGTATAAAGTTACATCTTCTATGTTTTTTTTTTTTTTTTTTTTTTTTTTTTTTATTATTATTAAGTACTTTATTAAATCATTTTAAAATTTTATAATAGTTACTACATATTGAATAATGACTTACTTACTTACTTAAGGTGGCGCAGACAGTCCATTGTGGACCAGGGCCTCAACCAACAATCCTCGCCAGCTAGGCCGGTCCCTAGCCAGTGGCCTCCAGTGGTCTCCAGTTGCGCACCAAGTTGGTTGAGGTCGTTTACCACTTGATCGCGCCACCTTAGATGGGGTCTTCCAGAACTGCGTCGGCCCTCCGGGTTGGAATTGAAGACTCGTCGAGCAGGAGCGTTTTCGTCCATATGCTCCACATGGCCCAGCCATCTAAGCCGCTGAATTTTCAGCTTCTTAACCAAGTCAATGTCGCTGCATAGCCCGTACAGTTCGTCATTGAATCTTCTCCTCCATACTCCATTGATACCGAATATCACCCGAAGAATCTTTCTCTCAAAGCACCCCAGCCTGTATTCATCCGATTGTGTCAGTGTCGACGCTTCTGCCCCATACAGCAGGACTGAGATGATAAGGGTCTTGTATAGTGTCTCCTTGGTCCTTTGAGAGAGGGCTTTACTACTAAGATGCCTTCTTAGCCCGAAGAAACAGCGATTGGCAAGACTGATTCTTCGACTGATCTCTTCACTGATGTTGTTTTGAGAGGTTATAGTGGAACCCAAATAGACAAAGTCCTTGACAACCTCAAAGTTATTACTGTCCATTGTGACGTTTTGTCCGAGCCTACGGTGATGATCTACTTCACCCGAGGACAGCATATACTTTGTTTTATCTTCATTTACAGCCAGACCCATTCGAGCCGCTTCCACTTCAATACTTGCGAATGCTCCACTGACAGCGCGCTTTGTTCTTCCAATAATGTCAATATCATCAGCATAGCCAAGTAATTGAACGGATCTAAAAAAAATCGTACCGCTGGTGTTGACATGCGAGTTGCGTACGATTGCCTCAAGAATGATGTTGAAGAGGTTACATGACAGCGCGTCACCCTGTCGTAAGCCTTTCTCGACATTAAATGAGTCGGTGGTGTTCTTACCAACCTTGACGGAGCAGCGCGAGTTCTCCATAGTCATCCTGCTCAATCGAACGAGTTTGGCAGGGATGCCAAGAAGTGACATGGCTCTGTATAGCTCGTTCCTGTTTACGCTGTCATAGGCGACTTTAAAATCGATAAAGAGGTGGTGAGTATCGATCTGGAATTCTTGGGTCTTTTCCAAAATCTGCCAAAGTGTGAAAATTTGGTCAACGGTTGACTTACCGGGCCTGAAACCACACTGATAGGGGCCAATCAGTTCACGTGCGAAAGTGTTCAGACGTTCACACAGAATGACCGACAAGATTTTATAGGCGACATTTAGGAGACTTATACCTCTGTAGTTGGCGCAGCTTAGAGTATCTCCTTTCTTGTGGATAGGGCACACAATGCTGAGGTTCCATTCGTCAGGCATACTTTCATCCGACCAGATTGTACAGATGAGTTGGTGTATGCTCCTCACCAAGTCATCTCCCGCTGCTTTGAACAGTTCAGCCGTAAGGCCATCAGCTCCAGCAGCCTTGTTGGACTTTAGTTTAGATATTGCTATCCGAACTTCTTCTTGGTCGGGAGGACGGAAATTTTGTTCTTCATCATCCAAATCGAATGGATCATTCTGCCTGACAGCGATAAGTTGGTTGTCTTCGCCGTTTAACAGTCTGCAGAAGTGTTCTTTCCAAATTCTCAGCACCGACTGTGTATCTACAACGACATTCCCACCCTGGTCTCTACATGCTTCCGCTCAAGCTTTGTAACCCTTGGACGAATGCTTTACCCTTTGGTAGAACTTTCGAACATTGCTTCTGCCGTAGCACTCCTCAATAGATTCAACCATTCGTTTTTCCAGTTCTCTTTTTTTCCTTCTCAGAAGCCGATGTTCCTCTTTCCTCTTTTGCTGGTAAACCGCACGGGAAGCGCTCTTGGCAGCTCTAGTTCTGGCATTCAGAACTGCATGATAGGCTTCGTCTTTGGCCAAGCGTGCGAGCCTGCACTCATCATCAAACCAGGTGTTTCGTTGTGGTCGTCTAATGAAACCCAAAACATCCGTGGCAGCGGTTTTGATGGCCATTTTGCAATGTTGCCACTGGGCCTCTGGGTTTGGCGCAGGCGCCGGGCTTGTCAAGAGATAAGAGGAGACAAGATTGGCAAAGGTTGTGGTGGTCTCTTGCGATTGTAACTTCGCAACATCAAACTTTCCCACAGTGGATGTTCGATTCTGCGGTCTGGTGGAGATCCGTATTCGCACTTTAGCTACAACAAGGTAGTGGTCCGAGTCTATGTTGGCCCCTCGGAAAGTGCGGACATCAATGACACTGGACGCATGTCTGCTATCAATTGCAATGTGATCAATTTGGTTGACGGTATTTTAAACAGGAGACCGCCAGGTCCCCTTGTGTATATTGAGGTGTGGGAAGTATGTGCTAGCTAAGATGACATTTCGCCCCGCAGCAAAGTCGATTAGCCTGTGTCCGTTACCGGAAGTGTTGTCGTGCAGGCTATGCTTTCCGACTGTCGAGCCAAAGTTACCCTCCTTTCCGATTTTGGCGTTGAAGTCACCAAGAATAAACTTAGTGTCGTACTTCGGGCATTCATCATACGTCTTCTCGAGAAGATCGTAGAATTCTTCTTTGGTCGTGTCATCTTTTTCCTCCGTGGGGGCGTGGACGCAGATCAGCGAGATGTTGCTGAATTTGGATTTAATGCGGATTGTGACAATGCGTTCGCTTATGCCACGAAACCCCAAGACTTCTTGCTTAAGCCTTCCTCTTATCACAAATCCGCATCCAAATAGTCGCTGTTTTCTTGTCCTGTAGCACTTGCCGTAGTAGATGTCACAGTTTTCCATCCTCCTTGTGCCTTCACCATCCCATCGCACTTCTTGGATGACTGTGATGTCGGCTTTGACACCATCTAGGGCTTCCACTAATTGTTCGGCTGCACATGGTCTGTTAAGGGTCCGGACATTCCACGTGCAGAACCGAAATTCGTTGTCCGTGTTTCGTTTGCTAGGGTCATCATCAGTAGGGTCATCCATATCCGAGGCAATTGGTTGTTTCAAAACTATTGGATTTTTTACGTGGTAGGGAAGTTACCCCGACGCACAACCCCCAACCTGGGGGACCAGGCCCTATGCTGCTCTCCTTGGACAAAAGGAGCTGGAGAAATCCAGAGTCAGTAACCCACTACGGGGATGTGAGAGCTATTGTTGGTCCTATATGGGCTCATCCGCCACCTTCTGTATTTCACTACCCTGACTAATAGTAGTGAAAGGACCCAAAGACCTGAGCTCCGAATATGTCGAAGTAGCTCAATGGGGTGCCTACCATATTGTCTGTAAGCGTCGCCGTTGGTTCACTTAATTGGAAGCTCATCCGCCGCTCGCTTGCTTTCTGAGGGGTTCGTACAGAATAAACTGCTACCCAACAAGAGAAACAGAGGAGCTTTATGGCAGGGCAATTATAGTGTTGCTATTTTTCTGTGATCAACACTCGCGCTTATAAGTTCAGCAAGTCAAGTCCGGGTGGACAAGACCAGTACCCGATGGCTACCACTTGGAGGTAAAATAACCACAATTGATGCGTATGAGACAGTTGCAACGCTGGGCATCGCCATGTTGATACCAATCAGGGTCTACCCTATTCATACAGCACCCAGCCATCATAATATATTGAATAATTAAGTACATTTAAGCATGGCTTCGCCGTCTGCCGAGAAATGACAACTAATTAAACAATGTTTTTTATTCAAAATTTTAAATAAAAGGTTTATTTTAACAAATATTTTAAAGAAGAGTCTCTTTATCTAATATTATAAATATTTTAGAAAGTTTCACCGATAATTCTTGTTCTATATCTAAGAGCATTGTGGCAATAGGAAGCAAGTTTGCTCCAACTTTCTTTATCGTTCAATATTCTTTTTACATCTTCAATACTCAATTCATTGACTCCGTAGTGATTGCGTCTTATCTCTTTTAAGATGGGACAGGATCCAAGAAAGTGCGTCACATCTTCATTTTCCCTTGTGTTACATAGGCATCAGATTAGGGAACCATCTTCTCGATGGGGCATATAGTTTGGGTTGAGTAATTCTCCTCTCACTCGAATAACCATAGATATTTGTGCAGTACTAAGGTCGGTGTTCCGGTAGTTTATCTGTTGGCGGTCTAGTTGGCGATACAAGAAACGTGATGTTGAACTTTCAGCTTGAGTTACGCATTCTATTTTAATAGCCTCTTCCACATCAAGGACGAATTTTCGCGTGACGTTTCTCCAATCCACGATATTATGTTCTCTTAGGTCCAGATCGATGTTATACTTCGTTGCGACATTTTCCCAATCCTTATAAAACAACGTTTTGGTTCTAAGTGCCTTCTTGACGAGAACTTTGGTCAGCCGTGAGTCATCTTCCTCATTTAAAACTTTTGTCACATAGTTCATGCTTAGTTGAAGTGTATACACAAAGAGAGGTGACATGCCACTTTCAATTGTTAACATGTAATTTGGAGTGTTTGTTGGCAGCCGGAAGAGTTTTTTCAAGAAGAAATGCATAAGTTTCTCCACATCTTCGTAGTATTTGCCTCCCCAGACTTGCGCACCGTAACACATTATAGAACGCATAACAGCTTCGAAGACCTTTATTTTGGATTGATGTCCGACCCTGGAATTAGACATTAGATTTTTCCACGTTGAATTGATTGCTTTTTTCGAATCTGCAAGTTTGATTTTGAAGTGTTGTTTGAATGAAAGGTCGTGATTAATTGTTACTCTACGATTAAACAACTTCTAGATCCTCTCCGCCATATTTCCATTTTTCATAACTAGCTAATCGACATGTTCCCTTTCTAAATACCAGCACTTTCGACTTCTCCGTGTTAATTTGCAGGCAATTGAACTTGCAGTAGTTTTCTAGCTTATTTATCATAAGCTGTAGAGAGCTATGTGATTCAGCTAGGATGACCAGATCGTCCGCGAAAAGTAAAGTCTTAATATTGATACCTTCAACCATGATTCCTGCTGGCAGGCACTCTGTGATGTCGTCCAGAAATAGGGAGAATATCAGAGGGCTAAGCAAACATCCCTGTCTTACACCAATTTCTATTCCAAACCAATCCAACAGCTCATTCCCACTCCATATTGCCGATTTATTATCACTGTAGAGGTTGACAAGGACATTTAGGAACTTCGTTGATACGCCGATTTGCGAAAGTTTGTAGAAAAGACAGTTTCTGTTGATTGTGTCGAACGCCGCACGAAAATCAATAAAAACGCATACAATTTTTTTCTGCGGTTTAAGTAGCTTTGCGCTATACTTGTCAAATTGAAAATTTGATCCACAGTAGAGAAGCCTTCCCTAAATCCTGCCTGGAATTGGCTTAATTTTGTATTCTCTTCTACTTCTTCTATTTATATTGATATAATCAAAGCATTTGTACTATGGACCATGATGTGTTACTAATTAAACTTGAAAAGGGTTTTTGGAACGAAGTTCCTTATAGCGCGTAGTGAAAGGGGGCTAGACGGAAAAAATTCTCATGTTTCTCTGTCTCTCTCTCTCTCTCTCTCTCTCTCTCTCTCTCTCTCTCTCTCTCTCTCTTATAGAAAGCAAGCCAGATATTTTCATTTCTATTTCGCATTGAACAGTGTGGTGTCGCGACGATTATTTTTGTTGAGTGTATACAGGTTTTTTGTACATAATAAATAATAAAAAATAATAATAATAATGAATCCTGACAGTGTTTCTGCACAAGTTCCGGATATTGCTGTACTGATGGAGTTAGGTAAGCAGAGATTTTATACAGACAATAATAAATGCTTTTGTATTTTTAGCAAGTACGTATTATAACCTCTCTTTATTATTGTGCTAACCAAATCATATATATATATATAAATGTTTCGGTGTGTGTATGTATATGTACAATTTTTTTTCTTTTTTATTACAATAGCGAGTCAAAGCATCGACTACTGAGGTACAAACTATATCATCAAGGAAAAGGAAAAAGGCAAATGCACAAAGATGTAGAGAATATCGTGAGAGAAAGAAATTACAAAATACAATGGTACAAAACATAACTGCAGAGGGATCAGATGAATGTAGTGAGACTGATCAATTAGCAGCCAAAAAACCTAAAACTAATGCAGAAAGAACAAAAAAATATTATTATAACTTAAAAAAATAAAATTTTATTACAATTCCTTCACTAATTAATCGAAAGGAACTTCGTTCCATCCGGGTGTCCCTTGACACCTCTCAACTTATTTTATTATTAAATGGTTCCGTTCTTATCTAAAGGGTGGTAGGCAGAGCGTAAAGTTAAGATTGTTTCAGTGATCCATTAGATATATAGTTACCGGTGTTCCCCAAGGTTCGGTCCCAGTTCCAATTTTATTTTGAATCTACATAAACTCCATCTTTGACCTGGATTTGAAGGGTTCTCTAACAGGTTTTGCTGATGATATTGGCTGTTCATACTCGAATAATTCTACGATAGACTTAATAGCTGACATTAATTACGACTTGGACTTTGGCATGCATAAGCTAGTCATCAGTGATAAGACCAAGATTATGTTCTTTAACGAATCATACTTTTCTCTTTCCTCTTCCAAATTCATTTTTCATAGCTTAGATTGTAAAAAACTTCGTTTAAGCATGCATGTTATCTAATTTGGATTTGAGTTTCAATGTTAATGTAACCTGAACATGTTTCTGTGTATAAGTATCTCGGTGTATAATTGACAATAAACTAAACTGGAGTGCTCATACCTTGCAATTGAAAGAGTATCTTTTATCTACAGCTTTTATTATGTACCATCTTAGAAAGTTCGCATCGAGAAAGCTTCTTGAAAAGATCTACTACAGTTTGGTTCAATAAAAGTTGCAATATGGGCTTGTTTGTTGGGGAGGTACGTTTAACTATTACTTACAACCCTTACTGGTTGTACAAAAACATATTTTGAGGACTATATGGAACAAAAAACGGCGTGAACATAGTTTTGGACTTATTCTAAGTTCTAGGATTCTTCCACTAAAACATCTTTACTTATATAAAGTCTTTAAGATTTGTTTCTTAAGAAGTGGTAACAATCAGAACTTACCTGCCTATAGACTTCGTAGTTATGAAAGCTTCTTAGCTCTAGTGCCATCTGCCATCTCACAATAATCGTAGCTTTTTAAGCTAATACTCTTCTGTTGCACCCAGACTTTTTAACAAATTACTTATTGAATTTCGTAGTATCCGTTCACCATCTGTATCTAATAAAAAAATTTAATTATGGCTGTTTACTTTTGATTTCAATTAGTAATCTCCTTAATCTACAAATTTAATACTTTTAAAAATCACATAAATAATTAAAAAAAAATGTTCAATATTAACTTATTTAGTCAAAAAACATTTGTCTATATTGCAGATTTAATGCCAAAGAGTAACTACGCAAACTTATCTCTATGTTGTATAACCTATTATATTGTAATTGTATAGATATGTATATCTGCCACTAGTTTGTCAACTACAACTAAAACTTCAACTACAACTATTACCTGTACTTTATTTATATTATTCATTTCATTTTTTACTCTACTCACAAATACATTGTACTACATTATTTTTTGGACAGGAATAAAAAATCTAAAAAATCTAAGAAATCTAAAAAAAAAAAATTAAAGGGAAAATAGACAAGGGAAGATGAAATGCAATTACGAACAGCAATCAATACACCACCGCCCACTTCCTTCCGCTTATCCACATGACGAACCTTTCTAAAAACAGAAAACTCATCGTCGTCGGTCGAAAATTTCTGTGTCCAAAAATGAACTATTGAGCCATGTTTATGTGAAAACAGAGATATCACGTGGAAAAGCTTGAGAGTTTTTTAGACCTTCAGCAGTTTTGCTGCGTATCTCTCTTACATTTTGGTAAAAGAGATTTATCCTATTAAGTTTTTTGGAGCCGATACTTATAAGCAATTCGATTATTGAGATTTTTTGATCGAACTACAAATTCTTTGACAAGTGTACCGGGAGGCCAAAACTTATTGTCGCAGAGGGGACCGAATAATGCTGGAGCAGTAGTTACACGGAAAGAATTGAAAAATCACCAATTGCGAAATATTCAGTTGCAACTTGCAATGTACAAAACATGTTTTTTTTTTTGTAAATCACGGCGCTTTTATTCGAAACTGATAGAAAAATAAATTGGCAATTTAACTTTCAATAATTCATCTCAAATTCCAACAATTCCTAAGTTGAGATTTACAATTAAAAGCCATAATTCAAGCTTGCACCCTTCAAAGTAAATTACAACCTTTTTGTCGCAATTTACTATTTCAAGGGAATAATTCCATTTATAATTTTTACCAATCTGGATTTGCTAAAATTATTTCGTGATTTACATTCACTGAATGTTAAAATCAACACAAGTGTGTCTGACGGCTACGAAGGTCCCGAGTTCGATCCCTGCCTCCAACTAATAGATGTCTTATTTTTTTTTTGGTACTGTTTTTTTTGGGGAAATGAAAAATCCTCGAAGAATAAATCTGGTTCATCATTCGGATAGCGGGATATTCCACCAGAATATCAACGCACACATACCTACAGGAATCGTTCAGAATATAAGTCATTATTCCCTGGCCCCGCTTGTGTCTCCAATAATGCCTTTTTTGTAGTTCTATTATGTACATAGGGCGTACAAGGTTAAATTTCACCTACACATTATACACAATTTCCTTTACTCAAATGATCATTACAAAAAATGGTACGTTTGACGTCCAAAATAAGACGGCTATATTTTTCTCGCCAATAAAACATAATCTTAATTCAAAACACCCCTAAAATGTAACTCATATTCAGGTTGCTTCTTATTAATAATTTTTGATATCCGACTTGGATACATCACCATTTCCTAGTAGATGTGTGCTAGATCGGTATGCAGAGGGTCTCGAGTTCGATTCCTAGAATCAGCCCAGTAAGTAAAAGTTAAATTTTTCCATAAATAATAATAAATGCATTTCCATAAATGTAAGAAGTTGCTTCACTCAAAGCGATATAATAATTTGTTACAAAAAACAAATTGGGGTTGCAATTTAGGACTTTACCACAGATTTTTTCAAAAACAGATTTTTTATTTAAGACAAAAAGATAGAAATCTACGACACGCTTTTGCAATTTACAATCGAGTAAATATAAAATTGATACTCATTGGGATCAATTTGTCATTTGCGAATGGTAATGTTCTGTTTCTCTCGATCGAATTATTGATACTAAAAGATGTTGAAATATGATTATAGGGTATCAATATCTTCGTTTCGCTATTTTTTCTAAAATTGCAAATAAAATGTCTAGATTTATTATTTTCGAATCCAAGGTTCCAACCTGGATTCATTTTACGTGATTTGTAGCTTATTTTTCTTGATCTGATCTAAGAATTCTTTTCGTATATATATAGACATATAATAAAATTATAACTGGTCGATGTCTTTACATCGAAGATATAATTGAAAAACTAATATGGGGAGTCTCTACTAAACCCACAGGACAGAAGCCAAAACAACAGTTTTTAGTATTTTTGTCTCTGTCTGTCTGTATGTTTGTACGCGTACGGTTTTCGCAGATTTGTTCGTAGTAGGTATACGCCAAATTTAATTATAGGCTATATTTTATCGCACGATAATATCCAGTTCTGGTTGTTTTTTTAATATTGCTCCAATCGCACGTTATTTAATGAATTGTACGCAAAATTAAAAGAGAAAAGTTATCGTCTAACTTACATAATGGGGCTGTAGGTAAATCATAAAATTATCGTCACACTAATTCCTATACCTGAAGACAAATAAGTTAGTTGTTCTGGATAGTTGTTATATGTATATCAAAAACATCATAGATGGCGCTGTTTACCACTTTAAAGACTTATGTCATTCAGCGAAAGCAGATATCGAAATTTAATGTAATGTAGCCATAGAAAGGAATAGAGGGACGCACAAAGAACAGTGTAACGTCGCGACAATGCTTGGCTTGGTGAACGAGGAATGCTAACGTCCAAAACTAATGAAGAAGAGCTGCCATTAATCACAGTATTTTGAAAAACTTGAAGGAAGCTACTAGACCAGGGTCGATAATTTTTGAAAATAAAAAAAAAATTAAAGTAGGATGAAACCAGTTGGAAGAGAGAAGAGATATCAATTATGAAAGGAAAAATACATTACGGTCGATCTGCGGTCGTGAAGTGGGCGGAAGGGGGGTTTTAAGGAAAACAACGGCAAAACTACAAGTCCTATGGACATAATTAAATCGCAAAGTTGTAGGTAATTAAAAGATCTACAACTTTTGTAAATACTTTTTTTTTACGAGATACCGTCTAATAAATCGGTTTGGAATATATGGGTAGCACGCACGAATAAATGTCACAGTCGCAGTCACGTAACATAGCTGCTTTGATAGCCTAGAAATTCAATAAAGTGGGAGGGGAGGGTGTTGGGTGGTTGGTTGGTGGTGGTCAAAGTGTGTGTCTGCCCTTTGTATATAACTGTAGGCACCTACAATATCTAAGAAACTCTACGATATAAAAAAAACTTTTTTTTCCACGAATGCATAACTTGCCTTATAATACCTATAATCGCAAGTAAAAATATTGAAAATTGCCAAAAATATATAATATCAAAATATTTCGAAAATCAAATATTTTTTTTTAATTATTAAAAATGACTAGGTATACAATGACTACATATTTATTAAATAAAAAAATATCTAACTAACATACATATTTATATTTTTCAAACCCCGTCGGCATTTAGCTTTTATTTGAAATATAACATTTTACATTATTAGCATTTTTAACAAAAATACTGCTTTTCTACTTCTTGTCAATGCATTTACATACAAACGATTTTCCTTGTATGTATAGGTGTAAAATACAACCAGTTCCACTCAGTTTCCAAGCGACACCTTAACTCAACATTTATTTCATTACTTATGATATGACCTTCTTAGCAATATTTTTTATTATTCTTGCTACATTCTATTCTTCGCTTTTTTTGCTGCCAGCGCATTGACAGCGACATCCCACGACGGCCTTTTGCGTAAATTTATACTCGTTTACGACAGTACTATAGTGTCTATATATACAGAGGGGAAATTAAATTTTTTTGTAAAACAAAAAATGTCGGTACCTGTCATATAACCGTTAGGTTTAAATGTCTAAAAAAGGTACCTACTTTCCATAGGAACGTTTTTTTACTTTCGACTATCTCAATAACGGCTCAACCGATACTTTTGAAATTTCACACATAAAAAGGTGTAAGTAGCTCAATTTATACTGCATACCGATATTTCTTAAAAATATTTTTCTGTATTTTTAAAAGCATTTTTAAATTTTTTGAAAAAAAGTTAATATGTACTTTATGTACTGCCCATTAATTTTTTCAAAAATTATATATGAATGTATTTGCTGAATACTTATGAACTGGCGTTTTTGAATTTTGTTTGAAAAATGTTTTCAAAAAATTTTCCAAAAAAAACAATTTTTAGATTTTATTGCATTACTTAATTTTTTTGAGAAAACTCTTTATTGAATTTGAAAAATAGAAGAATTTTCGAAATAATTTTGATTATAAACTATGCAGCCAATAAACAATTCTCAGACATTAGAGCAAGTTCGTACAACCCAGTCGTGCATTTTTTTTGCAAATATCTATGACCAGTCCAGTGAGCAAGAATTTGCCAAATTTCAGTTTCAACACAATACACTCACACAATCACTTCCCAATAAAAAAAATCACTCAATAACAATTTTAGCTATGGATGTTAGAACGGTGAAAAATCTTGCTGCAAACATTTCAAACGTACTGCAATATGATTGCCACCTCTACGGGTTTCTGTAAAATTTATAAGGTTTTTTTTTTTTAACTTTAATAGTAATTTCCTGGGCAAATATTTGCGTACCTATGCATTTGTAAAACTTTATAGTCATTTGTGCAATCGTTGTAAAAATCATAAATAAATCTAGTTTTCTTTAGGAAAGGGAAGGTTAGAATTATTTGAAAAGAAAGAGTTTTAGAAATTCCTCGTTTTTAGTATTTCAGAATATAGGTACTTATTAAGTCACATCATGTAAAACGATTGTTATCTAAGAAAAGCGGCAATCAAATAAAGTACGAGGGGCGTTCAATATATTCTCGGTATCGGGGTGAAGCTGTGGTTATATATATAAATTGACTTATTTATCAAGTAATACTATTATTTTATTGCATTCATGTAAGATTTCATATAAATGTGATTATTATTTTGCGTTTCATCTCTAGTTAAACAGAATCATTATGGCAACTGAGACGATGATGGTGAAAATTGAGCATCGCGCTGTAATTAAATTTCTCACAGCAAGGAAAGAGTCAAAAAACTATTCATGAAGAGATGGTGGCTGTTTACCAGGGTTCCGCACCTTCATTATCAACTGTGCAAAAGTGAGTTCAAGAGAGGCAGAGAGAGCATTGAAGACGACCCCGCTCCGGCGCCCCGGCTACTGCTTGTACCGTAGAAAGCATCAAAGAAGTCGAAAAACTTGTTCTTGAGGATGCCCGAATAAAGGTGAAAATGATGGCAGAGATCACCAAGCTTTCAACTGGTACCATTCACACCATTCTTCATGACCATCTTAACCTTTCGTAGGTTGAAGATACCTACCTATTAATAATTCTAGAATTCATGTGCTTTTTTTTCTTGTTTCATCAATTCAAAAAAATTCAAATTAAAGATGGCTGCCATACATTTCCACCAAAATCCATCAAACCAAAAAAAAAAAAATCCTACTAACACACAAACCCACCCTCAAAAGCCAATTCCATTCAAACAGAATTCATATGCACTCAGTTGTAATTTCCTCCATTTTGACCTATTCTTTGCGACTTGAGTTGAGTCTCGTCATTCTTAAAGTCCACACCGTCCACACAAAGTCTGTTTATGAGTAAATTCTGTGGATTGAGCAAATTGTGTGGCGACGTGGGAGGCCGACACCGTCGATTCTGCACGATCTAGTACGATGACTTTCTGATGCCGTGACATTTGGCCATGCGAACATATGTACATTAATGTTAAACCATTTATGTTTAATTGTTCAGTTTTTGTCTGTATAGTAAAAAATTTTTGTAGGTACATAAATAAAAACAAATAGATTTATTATGTTGTCAAGGAACTTAATCTACAATATGGTTTCATTCGGGACTTTTGGTGTAGTGGGGGAATTGTAATTAGTTGTACTGATTAGGGGGGGGGGGATTTTCAAAAATGGTGGGTGAGTAGCAGGTGGTTGTAGATGGGGTGGGTGGTTGAATTTGGTGCTTGGTGGGGAGTTGTCAAAAATAGTATGTGGGTGGTTGCAGGTGGGGTGGGTGATTAGTGGTAGTTATGAAGGGGGGCTTTATTGTGTGGGGGAGGAGGAACAAATTTTCAAAAATGGTGGGCTGGTGGTTGGTGGTTTTATGTGGGTGTGGAAGGTTAGTGTTTGCGTTAAGGGGTGACAAAAATACAAAAATGGTGTGTGGTTGTAAGTAGGTTGAGTGGTTGGAGAGATACCTACACAACACATGAACTGTTTTGTGAACTGGTTATCACGTAAAATTATAGTCCATAAACCGACTTTACAACGATTTTTTTCACATAACCTCAAAATATATGTCAAAAATTCAAATAAAAAAAATGTTTGGTTTTTATTTTTATCTTTTACAAAAAACGGGTTGGCTACGTTTCGTCGCGTATCGTTTGGTCGCAAAACGATTTGTTGTAGTACGTTTGGTCGTGGCACGTTTCGTCGCGGCACGTTTCGTCGCCGATTTAATACTCTTTTTTAATACTAACTGAAAATATTTATTTTCATATGATTGAGCGGGGTCAAATGGTGAGAATAACCAAAAACGAAATTTGGTACTATATTTAAATTTTTTCACTACTATTATTTTTTAGTATAAATACCAATACAAGACACAAGAGAGGTAAGTATTTTTTTAACGAAATGTGTTGAGCGATTTTTTCTTAGTATAACTTCTCAGGAGCAAAAAAAAAGGTTCTTCTCAGGACTCGAATTATTTCTTGAAGAGATATTTTTTCAATTTCAATGCATTATTTCATAATTATGTAAGCAAAATTAAATCGATTTTGCATTTATGATATTGCGCTAGCATAAGTTAATGAAATTGTAAAAAAATATGCGAGCTATCAAATTATTAAAAGCAATCTTTAGTTTTTGAGCATAAGAGTAGGTAAAAGCAAGAAATTCGCGCGAATTTCTTACATTTACCTATTCTTATGCTAAAAAACTAAAGATTGCTTTTAATAATTTGATATCTCGCACATTTCTTTCTATCTTTCAAACAGTTTTCGTAATCAATAGGGTGGGTGGCCCGCTTCGCGGGATGTCTTGATTTTCAACTCCTTTTTCAGGAGCACACCGCGCTCACGCAGCTTTGCTGCTCCGCTAAGGGTATGTAAATTTGTCAGGCAGGCGCCTATGTCAAACAGTTTTCGTAATCAATAGTACCTGGAAGTCCCGAAGAATATAAATTAATCAAAAGAAGAAAAAATAATTTTTTTGTGTTTCAATATTGTTTTGGATTTTGATCTTCTCGCTCATGTTTTCGTCAATAACTTTTGAAATGTTTGAGCTTCCGTTTTAATTCATACATATTATCAAAGGAAATAAATGTACCTTTCTAATGATATATAATGTTTTACTATTTTTACTCATATTATGCTATATACAGGGTGATTCACCAGCGTTGTGCCAAAAAGCTAGAGCGTGTAGGTTAAGTTGAGACAAGAAAAAAATCGTATGGGAGGGGGGTCTATTCCCCTCCGTTTAACCGGGAGGGGCAATTTTCTGAAAAATTGACTTATTTTGTAAAAAAAAATATTTAAAATCAACGGGTTCGTTTACAACACCGTGTTATACCTTTTTGAAAAGCCAAAAACTTCTTCTTTTATTTTGTTTTTAAATTAAATTGTTTTAACGAATAGTTTAAAAAATATAAATTTTCGAACTCAAAATTTTGAAAAAAAATTTGAAAAAATAATTTTAAAACTAATTTTTTCAAAATTTTACGTAATTAAGTATAATTTTTGTTCTCAGAATTCAACGCTTCCATTAATCTTTAATCCAACACTGAAAACCGTATGCCTCTACGACTTTTTCTTGCCAAGGTATTCAAAAATAACCGAACCTACTTCTTCACAAAAACAAGAAAACCTAGCCTTACGGGATGGCACAAGTGACCATTTAGCCAATTTTTTCGTGTTTTTGTGAAGAAGTAGGTTCGGTTATTTTTGAATACTTGTGCAACAAAAAGTCGTAGAGCCATACGGTTTTTAGTGTTGGATTAAAGATTAATGGAAGCGTTGAATTCTGAGAACAAAAATTATACTTAATTACGTAAAATTTTGAAAAAAATTAGTTTTAAAATTGTTTTTCCAAATTTTTTTTTCAAAATTTTGAGTTTGAAAAGTTATATTTTAAAATTTAGTTTAAAAAAAAATAAAAGGAAAAGTTTTTGGCTTTCCAAAAAGGTATAACACGGTGCTGTAAACGAACCCGTTGATTTTAAATATTTTTTTTTACAAAATAAGTCAATTTTTCAGAAAATTGCCCCTCCCGGCTAAACGGAGTGGAATAGACCCCCCCTCCCATACGATTTTTTTCTTGTCTCAACTTAACCTACAGGCTCTAGCTTTTTGGCACAACGCTGGTGAATCACCCTGTATATTGGTTTTAAAATGATTTAAAACGAAAAATTTCTCATAATTTAGTCATTTTGTTTTTTGGCTGTAACTTCGTTAATAGACGTTCTAGAGGGTCGATTTTTACTCCGTTTTTTATCAATAACTTTTGAAATATAGCACCTATTATGATAATTTTTGATTTTCTGATAGGTAATGAATGCCCCTTTCCAACAATATTTTTTTTCAAAAAAAAAAAAAAAAATTTCTTGATTTGCCGATTTTTTCAATTTCTTCAAGGGAAAAAACAAAAAATTCATTCAAAAAGGGTAGCATGATTATGAGAATCACCAAGAACCAACCTAAATGCTACCAAAATACAATAGAAATTTTCCGTCCAATTAGAACAAATTCTTCGTCTACTGGTTCCACGAAGTACTTGGGTTTTGGGTATCACCTTTACAAACAAGCTGAAGTTCAAGAAGCATGCAGACTTGATGTTGAAGAGAACCAACTTTTCTCTACACTTGGTCCATCCGCTACTCAGGAGGCGAAATGGACTGAGTAAGAAAACCAAGCTGCTTGTTTATAAACAACTAATCAGACCCGTCCTGACATATGCGTTTCCCATATGGTTCACCATCGCACCTACAGCCATGAAAAAGATCAAGCTCTTTGAAAGGAAGTTGCTCCGCATCTGCACAGGACTATACCGCAATCCAGTGACGAAGAAGTTCATTCCAACATTAAGACTGTACGAAAAAGCAAAATTGATTCCCATTGATCAATATATGCTACAACTTGCAGGGAGAATCATCAGTAACCTGGAACATCATCCAAACTTGGAAGTTCAACAGCTCCGCCAGCAACAATTATACCCTAGCCATAGGTATCTCAACGCTCGCGCCATCATAGACGAACAATTCGAGGACATCATCCACAACAACGAAGCCCCATTCTACGAAAGGAACAACCAGCAACACTACAGAGGATAAAACCCTGCTATTTTTTTCTTAAATTTAATATTTTATTGTATCCCTCAAAGAAATTTATATTCACTAATATAATATTTAATTCATGTAATAGATTAATTAAGCAAACATTAATATGACATTGTAAAAAATAGCTTTGTATAACGCCATGTTAAGAACGTCGGGCCCCTATTGTTGAGCCGACAAGATTTAAAATAGTTATAAGTTAGTTTTAGGTCAAATTGTACATAAAACAAATTGAAAAATAAAAAAATCTTAATCTAATCTAAAAAAAAAAAAAAAAAAAAAAAAGATTTTTTCTTAGTATGTACATATAACTTGTACGTTATACTAATGCGGTTCTTCTCAGGACCAAAAATTATTTTCTAAGAGATAAAATTTCGAATTTCAAAGAAATTATTTGCAAAAAAACTCTGTATTTAGAAATAAATGTAGGAAAAATATATTTTTAATTTTTTTTTGAATATTCGTAATTTGGAACAAGAAATTTTTAGTACGAAATAGTACTTTTTAAAAAAGTACTACCTTTGTCGCCAAATACGACGAATCGTTACCGCGACGAACCGTGATTAGGAGCATTATCTTTTTGCACTAAGTGTTAAAAAGTGTATTTTAAATCGGCGACGAAACGTGCCGCGACGAAACGTTTTGCGACGAAACGTAACGTTCCCCATCCTACTATAATTTTATTTTCACTTTTTACCATTTTCAAAGACTTCGGCACTGGTCTAATATCTGGCTTACCCGTCCATAAACATAATTCTATACCGAACAGGTGGGTAGATAGATACCATTTATTCGGTAGAGCTTCTTAACTCTATTCTCCCTGCGCGTAACATTGTTTTAAAGTGGGCATTCCGATTAGCGATATGTTATTGCCTCGGGTACGATAACTGAGGCGTCAAGATTTTAAAACGGTTTTATGTAGAGGCGTCAAATGCAAGTATTTTTAACTATGGGAGGGGGGGTCTACCTCACCCCGTTTAGGAAGTAGGGGCGATTTTCGAAAAACATGTCTTGAATGGAAAAATAAATATTAAAAAACAACGGCAACACTTAAAATACATTACTATAACGGTTTTAAAAGCCAGTATGTTCTTTAATCCTATACATTTAAATTAAATTACTCGTTACAATAGTTTTCAAAATATTTGCATTCAAACTCGAAATTTTGATAAAAAAACGTGATCGATGCTCCAATAAATATTTAATCGAACGCAAGAAACTGAAAGCTTTTATTCTTCTAGTTCTTGTGAAAATTGAAAATTACTTAAACTACTTTTTTATGAGATTTTTATTTTTGGTATTTACGGTGATCTTGCTTTAAGGATTAATCAACAATTGGTACCTGAGTGGCCCGCTTCGCGGGATCTAGGGATTTTAACTCCGCATAATATTACGGTGTATAGACAATGACCTATGTAAGAGGGCGCATGCTGCCCCCCTGCAACCCCCCTGCCTGGGCACACTATAGGACTTTGGGTAGGTGCGAGGTCGGGTGTATGCGGTTATTTTGTCCGCGGATATTGGGGCGTGTCACCCCTTTTTTCGGGGGCACATCCACTCACGCAACTTCTTTGCCTGACAGGCGCCTGTGTCAATTGTATTTTTAATCAACAGTACCTGGGTGGCCCGCGTCGCGGACATTGGACATACAAAAAAGTATAGTCAGGTCTTGTCTATGGGAGTGAATAGTGAAAGTGTTGGTCTGCAACTTAAAGACTTCGATCCTTCCACCATCCAAAGTGAAAACCAAGAGGGCGTTTTGCCACCGAAACAACCTCAGCTTCAAATCATCAACGACGAACTCGAAAGTACGGACGATGACTTCATTGACGAGACTGACATACCCTTTTAATACATACAATGTCACTAACTATTCTATATTACGAACTTCTGTAATTTTTATCCGATTACACTTAAGATACTGAAATTTGTAATTTTTAAAGTTTGTATTATGAGAATAATGAATAATAAATAAATAAATAATAATAAAATAATAACATCAGGGAACGTTACGTTTCCTCGAAACACGATATCTCGAATCACGTTTCGCCGAATTTTTCGATGAACTTTCAAAGACTTAGTGCAAATTTTAAAACAGTAGATTAGATTTAGATTAGATTAGATTTATTGATTCATAATAAGATGATGTTTACAAAAAGCAGTTGAGTATAAACATAAATCTTTTGAGGCATGGCCGGAAGGGCCGTCAGCCAGATAATAGCCTATATTAATATTTTCGATATTTTTGCAAATAAGTGGTGCTTTGGTAACAATTTAAATTAAAAGTCTTCTCTTATTATTTTCTGCCTATAATTAAGTGCTGTTTTTATATATTGCGATAGTTTTTGCCAGTCTGTTCCATTTAAAATATCAATAAGGTCCGTGTGTTCCAAATGATTCTGTTGCCATATTTGTCGCCGTATCTCTGCTAAAATTGGGCATCTTCCAATAAAATGCAGAACGTTTTCCCTTTCGTTGGTGTTGCATAAAGAGCAGTTGAGTGGTAAGTCGTTGCGATGTGGTATGAAATTCAAAGGTAATAGTTCTCCTCTTGCTCGGAATATCAATGAAATCGTTTCTCTGCTAAGGTTGTCGTTGAAGTAATTTACTTCTCCTAGATCATGCTGGAGTTTAGGGTAGAGTTCCCTATGCAGTGAACTTTTAGCTCTCTCTATACTTTCGTCTCTTGTTTTGGAATGGAGTTCTTCAAGTAGGTTGAAGAGGAATGGCCTCCATTCTGCCAAATTATCCAAACTTAGATTGAAAGAAATTTCACAATAGTCTGCAAGATTTTTCCATTCCTCAAACCATGAGCATTGTGACCTTATTATAGAAACTGCAATTTTTTTGGCAATTTTATCATCGTGACTGTACATGAGTTTCAGTATGTAATTGAAGTGCAGTTTCAGAGATGAAAGATACAGTGGTGATAATCCAGTTTCGATGAGTAGCATGTAGTTAGGTGTAGTGTCTGGTAATTGAAATTGCCGCTTAAGAAAGAACCGAAGGAGTTTATCGGTAGTATCAGACTTGTTCCAGCCCCATGATTCCGCAGCATATAGCATTATTGACTCGGACGTAGCCAGAAAAACTTTGTATTTTGCACTAAATGATAGGTCTTTGTTTCCGTAAACATTTTTCCACACTGTCCCGATAGCATTTTTGGAAGAAGAAAGTTTTTTGGCTAGGTGCTTCTCTATGTTCAAGTTGCTTGTAACAGTGTAACCCAAGTATTGGTATTCCTTCACAGTTTCAATAGACTCCACTCCATAATGCCATTTTTCGTTAGCAGCCAATCGTCCTGTTCCTCTCCGAAAGACCATTGTTTTAGATTTGTTAAGGTTAACAGTTAGGTTCCACTTCAAACAGTAGCCCCGTAATTTATTTATCATAAGCTGAAGGGACTCGGGTGATTCAGCTAAAAGAACTAAATCGTCAGCATACATTAGTATTTTAATCCGAAATCCATCGATTGTTATACCACACGGCATGTCTTGAATTATATCTTCAATATAAAGGCAAAAAGCTAAAGGGCTGAGATTGCATCCTTGTTTTAATCCTACTAACGCGAGAAACCAATCCGATAACTGTTGACCATCCCATACTGCATACAGTGTTTCACTATAGATAGACTCAATCATTCTAATGAACTTGAGAGACATCCCATCTCTGAAAAATTTAAAAATTAAGGCTCTTCTGTCGATAGAGTCAAAAGCAGCTCGGAAATCTACAAAAAAAGCGTATAATTTTTTCCGTCTACGTAGATAAATCTCTGCAATATTCGTCAGGCTAAATATGTGGTCTACTGTGGAATATCCTTTTCTAAATCCAATTTGGAATTCACTGAGGAGATGGTTACTTTCAATCCATGCCGTCAGGCGGCGTCTTAGAATTTCCATGAAGATTTTAAGCGATGTGTTCAGAAAGGCAACACCTCGGTAATTAGTTGGTTCCATCTTGTTTCCTTTTTTGAATATGGGAAAAATAATAGATTTTCTGAAAGCCTCCGGTGATTCTCCTGTGGTGAAGATGTCATTGTACACTTTTGTAAGATGTATTAAGAACTCTGTTGTTGCATACTTCCAAAATTCGTTTGGGATCCGATCAGCCCCGGGAGCTTTATTGTCTTTTAAATTTGCTATTACTGACTCCACTTCCGAAATCGTTATTTCTCTGTCCAATATTTGATTTTCGACATTTGGTCTAGCATATTGGATTGGTGGAGCAAATAGTTCCGTGTTCAATAGTCCTTCAAAATGGTATCGGAGTGTTGCTGCAGGTATTAGTATTTTTGTTGTGAATGGTTTTCCTTTTATATTTTGTATTCCTTTCCAGAATTCCGAGGGGTTCCTGCAGTACGTTAAGCTTTCTGCTTGTTTTCTGGAGAAATTTAATTGTTTGCTTCTACATAAAGCTTTATACGCCCGATTTGCCTCAAGGTAATCTTTTTTCAAGGAAATCGCATTAAAGTTTTGGTATAAGTGCAGTAGTGCGAAGGATCTTTTCCGGGCAGACTCACAGTCCTTATCATACCATGACGATTTATTTCTGCACGGCCTATAAATTGGATGGTGTGGGATTGTTGTCGATGCTATTACGCTCTGCAACACTTCAATAGTTGGCGAATGCTCATTTAGTCCGTAAGCAATTATACTGCAGTTTAAATTAGTTTGATATATTTCCACTCGGGTTTTCTGCCATTTGAGTTTTGGAAGAAGTAAATTTTCTTTTTCAAACTGTATTTGGTTATCTGACTCTGTTGTGGTAAGAGTGGTAATCAATGGCATATGGTCAGAATAGATCTGACTATCCACTACAAAATCAAATAAATTGCAGGCTATATCGGTGGACATAAAGAGATAGTCGATGACAGATTGGCCTGGATTTCGGATAAAAGTAAGTTTGCCTTCCTCATCTCCTTTTTGTGTGCCATTCATAATGGACAAATCAAAAGAACTTCCCATTTCCAAGATGGTTTTTCCCCTTGCGTTGATTTCTGTGTCTTTGGATTTTCTTGGAAATGAACGGCTTCCAAAAGATTCGCACTGCTCTTGCCCGGTTCGCGCATTAAAGTCCCCTAAGAGAATGCAATGCTTTTCTCCCAATATTTGCATGGAGTCCAGTAGAATAGTGAAGTCCGTTTGCCAATGTGAACAATTTAAATACACTGGAACTAAATGTACAGTTTTGTTATCCATAACAATTTCTAAGTATTTGAACTCTTCTATTTCTTTAAACGTGCATTTAATTATCGACAAAGATTTTTTAAAGCCATAGAGTGCTCCATCCGATGCTCTTCCTCTCGTCGCTCCATTTCGTTTTACTGCTCCAATCCAGCACAATTCATAATCGTTGAAAAATTCTTCGAAGTATTTTTCCTGTTGCTCCATAGTGTGAGTTTCATATAATAAAAATATTTCAAAAGTATTGACATAATTAAAAAAATCGCAATATATTTTTTTGTTTGATAGACCATTAATATTATAACTTAAAATTTTAATTTTCTTAAAACTAACAACATTTTCAATAATCTGACTGACTGGTAAATCCTAGTGTAGGCGTGCATTTACTTGAACTGCATTACCGACATCATTTCCAAATAAATATTCTAGTTCAGATGTAGGTGGCGGTAAATAGATCGCTGATGACGTCTGAGTGACGTTTACCGATGACATTGGCATTTCATTTTTTTTGTTGACAAGATTTTCTCGCTGCAAATTAATTTTAAATTTTGACGAAAGTACTCTAAATCCATCTGAATTTCCACATAATAATCCAGTTTCATCGTTCCAGAAGAAATGTTGGTCTTGAATGCGCAGTTTGTCGTCCATCAAACTAACCTTGAGATCTGGATTTTGCAATTTTACCTCCCGTTTTAGCTTCAACAATACGGTTCGTTTACGGCGCATTCCCAATGGGTAGTCCTTGTGCATGGATATGCCACTATTTGCCAACTGTCTTCCTTGGCTAAGAATATCGCGAGCCAACTGTCCAGTTGCTACCTTAGCGCGGTAGGTTCGCCTGTTTGACGCCTTGGTGGTTAGCTCCTGGAAGTGGTCGAATGCTACCGTGGTTTTACCTTTTGTTAAACTAGTGCAAGTGTTTTGCAGGCGCAAAACGATATCCCGCAAAATTTTTAAAATACTTTTTCGAGATTGGCAGTACTTTAAAAAAGTACTATATTGTATTAAAATAATTTTTGATTTTTTTGGCAAAATTGAACATTTGTTTGCCAAAATTGGACAAAAAATTTTATATTAATATTTTATTTTTGTTGAAATATTTATTTTTTTTTTCAAGAATTTTAGTTGAATAATACGGATTTTATGCTAATATTTTCTTTGAAAATCGAAATTGTATCTCTTAGAAAATAATTTTTGGTCCTGAGAAGAACCGCTCAGCACACTTTCTTATATACTCTCAATTGGACGAAGAATTTGTTCTAATTGGACGGAACATTTCTATTAGCATTTCAATGAATTTTTTGATTTTTCCCTTGAAAAAATTGAAAAAATCGGCAAATCAAGAAATTTTCATTTGTTTTGCAAAAAAAAAAAAAAAATATTGTTGGAAAGAGGCATTCATTATCTATCAGAAAATGCAAACATTATCATAATAGGTGCTATATTTCAAAAGTTATTGACAAAAAACGGAGTAAAAATCGACCCTCTGGGACGTCTATTAACGAAGTTACAGCCAAAAAACAAAATGACTAAATTATGAGAATTTTTTTCGTTTTAAATCATTTTAAAACCAATATATATAGCATAATATGAGTAAAAATAATAAAACATTATATATCATTGGAAAGGTACATTCATTACCTTTAATAATATGTATGAATTAGAACGAAAGCTCAAACATGAGCGAGAGACCAAAATCCAAAAAAATATTGAAACACAAAAAATGTATTTTTTCTTCTTTTGATTAATTTATATACTTCGGGACTTCCAGGTTCTATTGATTACGAAAACTGTTTGACATAGGCGCCTGCCTGACAAATTTATATACCCTTAGTGGAGCAATGAAGCTGCGTGAGCGCGGTGAACCCCCGAAAAAGTAGGAGAAAATCAAAAGATCCCGCGAAGCGGGCCACCCAGGTCAAATTAATTACAAATATTACAGACACAGGCGCCTGCCTGACAAATGTACATACCCTTAGTGGAGCAGCGAAGCTGCGTGAGCGCGGTGTGCCCCCGAAAAAGGAGGAGAAAATCAAAAGATCCCGCGAAGCGGGCCACCCAGGTCAAATTAATTACAAATATTACAGACACAGGCGCCTGCCTGACAAATTTACATACCCTTAGTGGAGCAGCGAAGCTGCGTGAGCGCGGTGTGCCCCCGAAAAAGTAGGAGAAAATCAAAAGACCCCGCGAAGCGGGCCACCCACTCAGTTGATTACGAAAACTGTGAAATATAGTAAGAATTTTGCGAGATATCAAATATATAAAAGCAATCTATAGTTTTTGGGCATAAGAGAAGGCAAAAGCAAGAAATTCGCGCGAATGTCCTACTTTTACCTACTCTTATGCCCAAAAACTAAAGATTGCTTTTATATATTTGATATCTCGCAAATTTTTTACTTTTTCATTATTCTATGCCAACGCAATATCAAAAATTGGAAAAAGATTTAATTTTGTTTACATAATTATAAAAAAATAAATTGAAATTGAAGAAATATCTCTTAGAGAAATATTTTGAGCTCTGAGAAGAACCACCTTAGTACAACGTATAAGTTATACTAACAAAAAATCGCTCAACACACTTCCTTAAATACTACCTCTTATATTGGTATTTATACTAATTCATAATAGTAGTGGAAAAATTGAAAAATAGTACCAAATTTCGTTCTTGGTGATTCTCATGATTCGACCCCCTCATTCCCATATGATTTTTCAATCGTGACAGTACCACCAATGAAAAAAAGCAAAAAATGCTACTTTTCGAGAAAACGTTACGCGGCCAAACGTTATTCGGTCAAACGTGATTTCGAGAAAACGTAATTTCTAGAAATCGTTATTCGAGAAATCGTGATTCGAGAAAACGTAGCCAACCCCTTAAGATACTGAAATTTGTAATTTTTAAAGTTTGTATTATGAGAATAATGAATAATAAATAAATAAATAATAATAAAATAATAACATCATGCGAATTGTAAATTGACTTGATTTTTTCAACTGACTCCTTACTCACAAACTGACTGACTAGGAAGTGGAATGCAACGCAATTCTAACTCCTCGTCATGCATTCTAGGTAACGCTTACTGAATTGTTGTACTTTACTTTCAAAGATAAACCTTTCATCAACATTAATCCTCTAATGAAATCACAATAAATGCCAAGAATCTAAAATTTCATAAAAAAGTAGTTTCAGTAATTTTCAATTTTCACAAGAACTAGAAGACATAAAAGCTTTTGGTTCTGGCTTTTAAAACCGTTATAGTAATGTAATTTAAGTGTTGCCGTTGTTTTTTAATATTTATTTTTCCATTCAAGACATGTTTTTCGAAAATCGCCACTACCTCCTAAACGGAGCAAGGTAGACCCCCCCCTCCCATAGTAAAAAATACTTGCATTTGACGCCTCTACACAAAACCGTTATTAAATCTTGGCGCCTCAGTTATCGTACTCCCCCTTGCCATGGAACTTAACCCTCCAACTATGCAATGGAAGCCGCCTTAAGTTATGTTACTTCGAAATAAAATTATACAGAAGCCAAAAACCTTCTGTGGAGCTGGTAAGGTCGGTATGTATAGTTTTCATAATACGCATACCCCGCATTTTCAGCAATTTCACGTTTTGAGAGTATAGGTACGTATACAGACGATTATAAGATATCTATTGTCTGTCAGATCTGTCAGTGAAAAATTGTCCCAAAAGTCTTACAATCGTGTGAACTTACAATTAATTGTCAGAAAATGGTAAGACATTTGCGTTGCATTGCAAGATATTTGCTATTGTCATTGTCAGCTCATTGACAGAGCGTTGGTACACCTGACAATATTGTAACACCTTACAATCGTATGTACAAAGCTTATGCTTTGCCACGACTATCTCAGGACGACGACGAACTGTTCCTAAAACGTAGTATTTTCATTGAAAATTACAAACTCAACCTGGTATAGTTCGAAAATGTCCCAATCCCATCCCATCCCAACCATTTGCACATTCTATTTTTAACAACATTATTTTCAAATAAGAGTAATTACAAACGAGGAAGACGAAACAAAGAGCGACCAAAAAAATAATTTTCATTTTCCTATAGGTATAGGTACGACGTATTCTGTAAACACATACTCTCATAAGAGCAATCCCCGTCCAAACACTAGATACCTACGTTTGGTTTTGAAGTGAACAAACGCGTGCTATCTTCGGTCATTCACCTCAAAAGCCGGGTTGTGTTGTTGTTATTAAGAGTTATAATATAAGCACAAGTACCACCACGACCACCACAGACCACAACCACACGACCACACCACACCATCATTCCAAGAAGAGATACAATCATTTCAAGGGAATTTTCTGAATTAAGAGAAAAATTGAAGAATTGTTTTAAGGTTTGCTTTTCGTATACATATTTACTATTTTACAAAGAAATCAAAAGGATTTGGAATTTTTTTTTATTTTTAAACGCTTTGTTTAATCCTGTTGAAGAAAACCTTTTCAAAAAGCAAACAAAAAATAGCAAAAACTCATTATAAACATAATCTTACTCTCTTTAATCTCACCCTTTTCAGGCGTTTATTATACTTGCACTTTGCACATATATGTTTCTCTTATGTTGTAAGTATGTCGTACCTCGTACCTCGTACCTGCCTCGTACGTCGTACGTATCACGCATCTCGTATGTCATATTCGTATCTCGTATGTTGTATTTTCTCCCCTGAATCGCCACTGCGCTCTAGAACTCTTTAAATTAAGGGAAATATACAACTCAAACAGTTTGTTGTATTGTATATTATAAACATACACACATTCGCGCAATACAAACATCATTTTTAGAGGACGAACGATATCACTTCAATTGAATTCACGCGTCCGTCGTTTTCTGTCGCAATGTTGTTTTCGTTCGTCATATTCGGAGGTGGTTTTCATTAATTAAATAATAAAACATTGTCCAACAATAATAAACAAATCAAAGAGTAAACTTAAAAATTAATTCTGTAAAATGCTTACTATAGGGAAATGAAAGAGAGGGCTTTATTTTCTTTCGGTTGAATATCTGCATAGGTACCTACGAATTGTTATTTAAAAGTGCAGTGTCTGTCAACTTAACCGTGTTTTTTGTATATTACCGAGCATATTCGGTATAAAATCGTTGTTTTCACTTTGTCTAAATGATAAAACAAATTTACGTATCCTGTATTCATAAATTTATATCATATTCTATAATTTTTCATATTTGTTGTTGTTATTTTTTGTGACGAAATTTGTTTTTGTTTCCCCAGCTGTGAATAAAAGAAAGAAAAGTTCGTTTAACCCCCGGTGCTCGTTCATTGCCCTCTCTTTGCCCAAAGCAAAACCCAAATCTGTAACTTAAATTACTGCTCTCAGGAGATTATACATAAATGACGGCAAAATTAAATTATTTTTAGACAGGAAAATATTACAGTGCATTTAAATTCCAATTGGCTTAAATTGGTAAATGTAAGAAAAATACCTATATAATTTTGCTTTGGCTAGTTTAAAATTGGCTAGGATTTTACTTATCTGTTTTTGTTTTTGATTTAAAAAAAAGTTTAAAGTGCAATAATTTCTAAGTAAATAGTGTATCTAAGTCAAAATTGTGAGTGCGTGTGAAGATTCAAAAAGCAAAAACGTGTTAAATTTGAAAGATAAGACATCTTATCGAGACCAAAACTAAAAATTAAAATACATTTTTATGTATACCTACCTTTTTTCATTGGATATTATAAAACACTAATAATTGGATTGAAGCGTGCCAGCAGTTTTGGATAAACAATTTTGATATAAAGTAAGATTTTCTTAATCTACCTTATCATGTGAATATTAGCTTCTTAAGAACTTGGCATTATATATTTTAATTCAATGATTAATAGAATGAAATTGTACTCATTTGAATTATGAAGGAGTCTGCAACTAATCATAAGATTCAGGTAAGGTAGTTGCGTTCTACTTCCATGGGTTACCTTACAATCTTCGCAAATAGGTACAACATGGTTTTTTTTGGAAGACGAAATCCGAAATTTCGGAAAGCCAAAATCCCTAAAACCTAAAATCCTCAACCCTGAAAACCTAGAATCAAGAAATTACAAAATCCAGAAAAGCCAAAATCCCAAAATCAGTGGCTTAGCGTGGTTTAAACTTTTTGTCTACGGTTTCACCCACTTATATGTATATGTGTGTCAATGAACTTGGTAAAATTACTCTTCAAATTTGTTTGAACTGTTGTTTCTACTACTCTTCTCTATAGCAATAGCAAATGAAGCAAAGTGAAGCCGCAAATTTAAAATTTTCTCATATACTTAGTGGTTACTTTCCGAATTCCCAATATCTAAGCGAATAAAACTTACTTTCCTCAGAACATCAAGGACTCAACGTTAATTCGCATTAAACTTTAAGTATCTAAATTAAAATGTAAATTCAAAAACTACCTATTTTTTGCGTCTTTGACATTTGTTGGTATTTTTTAGAAAATTATGAAAAATGTAATGTTTTTCGAAGCGTCAAACGAAATAACATCGAACATTTTACAGTCCCACCCCCATGTTACTTCGTAATATGTTAATTAACTATCCCTGGAACAACATTAGTTTTACAGTTTTAGATAAATAGGGCCCTAACGTTATAAACCTATACAACATTTTTATAAACAACGTATATTCTTACCCTCTCAGACTTGGCTCGCCTAAAATCAATTTAGTCGCGTGTGCTCGATTAAATATTATACATATATTAATCTGCTACTTTCTTGTATCTATACTCGCTGTTTTCTAGAAGGACCAATGTTCAATTTTAAGTATATTATTACCTTACTGCTGGCGCTGATGGAGGATAATTATATGCTTGCAAGTGAACGGTATGACAAGCTGTTTTAACTAAGTGCGTCTTACCTAGAGTAGGGGGCAGCACAGAGATATAAAATAGTTGTTCTGGGTTGATGGCTGGGTGCTGTATGAATAGGGTAGACCCTGATTGGTATCAGCATGGCGATTCCCAGCGTTGCAACTGTCTCATACGCATCAATTGTGCTTATTTTACCTCCATGTGGTAGCCATCGAGTACTGGTCTTGTCCACCCGGACTTGACTTGCTGAACTTATAAGCGCGAGTGTTGATCACAGAAAAATAGCAACACTATTATTGCCCTGCCATAAAGCTCCTCTGTTTCTCTTGTTGGGTAGCAGTTTATTCTGTACGAACCCCTCAGAAAGCAAGCGAGCGGCGGATGAGCTTCCAATTAAGTGAACCAACGGCGACGCTTACAGACAATATGGTAGGCACCCCATTGAGCTACTTCGACACATTCGGAGCTCAGGTCTTTGGGTCCTTTCACTACTATTAGCCGGGGTAGTGAAATAGAGAAGGTGGCGGATGAGCCCATATAGGACCAACGGTAGCTCTCACATCCCCGTAGTGGGTTACTGACTGTGGATTTCTCCAGCTCCTTTTGTCCAAGGAGAGCAGCATAGGGCCTGGTCCCCCAGGTTGGGGGTTGTGCGTCGGGGTAACTTCCCTACCACGTAAAAAACCTCTTGTTCCGAAACAACCAACTGCCTCGGATATGGATGACCCTACTGATGACGACCCTAACAAACGAAACAAGGACAACGAATTTCGGTTCTGCACGTGGAATGTCTGGACCCTTAACAGGCAACGTGCCGCCGAACAATTAGTGGAGGCCCTAGATGGTGTCAAAGCCGACATCACAGCCATCCAAGAAGTGCGATGGGATGGTGAAGGCACAAGGAGGATGAAAAACTGTGACATCTACTACGGCAAGTGCTACAGGACAAGAAAACAGCGGCTATTTGGATGCGGATTTGTGATAAGAGGAAGGCTTAGGCAAGAAGTCTTGGGGTTTCGTGGCATAAGCGAACGCATTGTCACAATCCGCATTAAATCCAAATTCAGCAACATCTCGCTGATCTGCGTCCACGCCCCCACGGAGGAAAAAGATGACACAACCAAAGAAGAAGTCTACGATCTTCTCGAGAAGACGTATGATGAATGCCCGAAGTACGACACTAAGTTTATTCTTGGTGACTTCAACGCCAAAATCGGAAAGGAGGGTAACTTTGGCTCGACAGTCGGAAAGCATAGCCTGCACGACAACACTTCCGGTAACGGACACAGGCTAATCGACTTTGCTGCGGGGCGAAGTGTCATCTTAGCTAGCACATACTTCCCACACCTCAATATACACAAGGGGACCTGGCGGTCTCTTGATCAAAATACCGTCAACCAAATTGATCACATTGCGATTGATAGCAGACATGCGTCCAGTGTCATGGATGTTTGCACTTTCCGAGGGGCCAACATAGACTCGGACCACTACCTTGTTGTAGCCTAAGTGCGAATGCGGATATCCACCAGACCGCAGAATCGAACATCCACTGTGAGAAAGTTTGATGTTGCGAAGTTACAATCGCAAGCGACCGCCACAACCTTTGCCAATCATGTCTCCTCTTATCTCTTGACAAGCCCGGCGCCTGCGACAAACCCAGAGGCCCAGTGGCAACATTGCAAAATGGCCATCAAAACCGCTGCCACGGATGTTTTGGGTTTCATTAGGCGACCACAACGAAACACCTGGTTTGATGATGAGTGCAGGCTCGCACACTTGGCCAAAGACGAAGCCTATCATGCAGTTCTGAATGCCAGAACCAGAGCTGCCAAGAGCGCTTCCCGTGCGGTTTACCAGCAAAAGAGGAAAGAGGAACATCGGCTTTTCAGAAGAAAAAAAAGAGAACTGGAAAAACGAATGGTTGAATCTATTGAGGGGTGCTACGGCAGAAGCAATGTTCGAAAGTTCTACCAAAGGGTAAAGCATTCGTCCAAGTGTTACAAAGCCCGAGCGGAAGCATGTAGAGACGAGGGTGGGAATGTCGTTGTAGATACACAGTCGGTGCTGAGAATTTGGAAAGAACATTTCTGCAGACTGTTAAACGGCGAAGACAACCCACTAATCGCTGTCAGGCAGAATGATCCATTCGATTTGGATGATGAAGAACAAAATTTCCGTCCTCCCGCCCAAGAAGAAGTTCGGATAACAATATCTAAACTAAAGTCCAACAAGACTGCTGAAGCTGATGGCCTTACGGCTGAACTGTTCAAAGCAGCGGGAGATGACTTGGTGAGGAGCATACACCAACTCATCTGTACAATCTGGTCGGATGAAAGTATGCCTGACGAATGGAACCTCAGCATTGTGTGCCCTATCCACAAGAAAGGAGATACTCCAAGCTGCGCCAACTACAGAGGTATAAGTCTCCTAAATGTCGCCTATAAAATCTTGTCGGCCATTCTGTGTGAACGTCTGAACCCTTTCGCACGTGAACTGATTGGCCCCTATCAGTGTGGTTTCAGGCCCGGTAAGTCAACCGTTGACCAAATTTTCACACTTTGGCAGATTTTGGAAAAGACCCAAGAATTCCAGATCGATACTCACCACCTCTTTATCGATTTTAAAGTCGCCTATGACAGCGTAAACAGGAACGAGCTATACAGAGCCATGTCACTTCTTGGTATCCCTGCCAAACTCGTTCGATTGTGCAGGATGACTATGGAGAACTCGCGCTGCTCCGTCAAGGTTGGTAAGAACACCACCGACTCATTTAATGTCGAGAAAGGCTTACGACAGGGTGACGCGCTGTCATGTAACCTCTTCAACATCATTCTTGAGGCAATCGTACGCAACTCGCATGTCAACACCAGCGGTACGATTTTTTTTAGATCCGTTCAATTACTTGGCTATGCTGATGATATTGACATTATTGGAAGAACGAAGCGCGCTGTCAGTGGAGCATTCGCAAGTATTGAAGTGGAAGCGGCTCGAATGGGTCTGGCTGTAAATGAAGATAAAACAAAGTATATGCTGTCCTCGGGTGAAGTAGATTATCACCGTAGGCTCGGACAAAACGTCACAAGGGACAGATATAACTTTGAGGTTGTCAAGGACTTTGTCTATTTGTGTTCCACTATAACCTCTTAAAACAACATCAGTGAAGAGATCAGTCGAAGAATCAGTCTTGCCAATCGCTGTTTCTTCGGGCTAAGAAGGCATCTTAGTAGTAAAGCCCTCTCTCAAAGGACCAAGGAGACACTATACAAGACCCTTATCATCCCAGTCCTGCTGTATGGGGCAGAAGCGTGGACACTGACACAATCGGATGAATACAGGCTGGGGTGCTTTGAGAGAAAGATTCTTCGGGTGATATTCGGGCCTGTATGTATCAATGGAGTATGAAGGAGAAGATTCAATGACGAAATGTACGGGCTATACAGCGACATTGACTTGGTTAAGAAGCTGAAAATTCAGCGGCTTAGATATCTGGGCCATGTGGAGCATATGGACGAAAACGCTCCTGCCCGACGAGTCTTCAATTCCAACCCGGAGGGCCGACGCAGTTCTGGCAGACCCCATCTAAGGTGGCGCGATTAAGTGGTAAACGACCTCAACCAACTTGGTGTGCGCAACTGGAGGCCACTGGCTAGGGACCGGTCTAGCTGGCGAGGATTGTTGGTTGAGGCCGTGGTCCACAATGGACTGTCTGCGCCACCCTAAGTAAGTAAGTAAGTGTTCTGTGTTGAGTTTTTGTAAAAAACTGACTTTAATAAATTTTTTTTTGTGTTTATTTATACAATTTAATTATTATTAAAATTGCCTATTGATAATTTACAAATAAACACGAGCCGCGGCGTATAAGTGTCTTATGTGTCACTGCTGTCGATGTCGTTCCTTCATGGCAGGCGTGCCTCATGCCGCTGCTCGTATGCTGGTCAGCAATAAATACTTATTTGTTGCCTGTATTGTACATTCTTGTAGAAAAGGGCTTTCACGTTAAAAATGTATCGGGATCCGTCAAGTGGCTAATGAAATAATCTGATTTGAAAAAACTGGACTTTATAAGACTTTTCCTGAAATATATCTATTTTAACCAAAACATAAAACAGCTTGCAGAAAGTCTTATTAAAATCATAAAAATCGTTATTACAAAGACCCTTTTGTAGGACGTCATAATAATATACAGGGTACCATGTTTGAAACAAGCCATTTAGGCTGAAGTTGCTGATACAGACGGGCAGATGGACAGACAGACAGACAAAATTGTCGGACCCCTGTTTTTCGATTTCTTTATCTATGTTTTAATTGTTAGAATTTTTTTTACGAACCCATAGCTTGCCTAAAAGTACCTTTAATCGCAAATCTGTCATCGAAATGTTATGTTTGATTGTTAGAATTTTTTTCACGAATCCATGACTTTTAGAACCTAGCATCTGACATCACCCATCCTCTCCACACGCACCCACCTATAACTGTTGCTTTCTATGCACTGCAAGCCTCTTGTGAGGCTTATCGCAAGAGGTTTGCGGTGGGTGGATAAGTAATATTGGCTAATAGTTTTATCGTGTTTTGTTTGTGTATATTGATTTTCGTGTGAAAATTGTTTTATGGACATAACACCCAATACAGTTTGTTTATAATTGGATTTAATATGGTTATACACTACGCGGTTTGACTTAGTAACGTCAGAGTTGTGTTTTGTGCGTTTAGTTTTAAAATGGTAAGTGATTTTTGTGTCGTTTATTCAAATGGTCCGTGGGCTGTGTACGCCCATACTGTGCAATACAGGCCAGTTGTTTTGGCATTAAGTGAAACCCAGGTTGGACACAATACTGATTGATCAGAATTTTTTGGATATAACTTAGTGCCATTACTATTTTCCCACCATGGTCCTTGCGATCATTTGCTCCATTTCAGCAGTTTTCTCAATCTCCAACCATCCAGTTATAAAGAAAAAATTCCCACTAGGTCCGTTTGGGAATACGAGAAAGCCAACTGTGACGGTCTGAATAATTTCTTTCTCAACTTTAACTGATTATTATGCTTCCTCAATTGCCAGTGCTAAAATGATAACAGCAGAGATTTTTCTTGGAATCAGAGCTTTTGTTCCTCACAAAACAAAAGGTATCAAACCAAAGGAAAAGCCTTGGTTTACCGCATATTGTAAAGAAGCTATCAAGTTGAAAGAAGTAAGTTTTCGATCTTATAAAGCCATCCCCACTGAGGAAAATTGGAAGAAACAGAAAAAAGTCAGGAAATTGTGCTACTCCGTTATCACAAAAACAAAATTTTTGCATGACCAGAAGTTACGGCAAAAAATATTTCAGTGTCCCAAAGGCAGCAAAAACTTCTTTATCATCAGTTCCTACGCTCATCGTCGACGATAAAATAATAGTCAGCTCTTCAGACAAGGCGAATATGTTTGCAGGTCATTTTGCTGAAAATTCCACGTTGCCTGCAAGCAACGATGCCCCTCCTGTACTTAAGAACGTCAATTTTTCCATTGGACAGGTATATTTCCGCACTCGTACAGTAGCAAGAGTTTTTCAAGATCTTGACATAAACAAATCCGCTGGAACGGGTGGTATACACCCTATACTTCTGAAAAGGTTTTCATCGCTGGCAACACCATTGCGTAAGCTTTTCCAACGCTCCATCGTTTAGGATGAAAACCTTCTTCCTACCGACCAATTGCACTTACGTCCCTTCTTACCAAGGTAATGGAAACACTGATAAATCGTCACCTCAAGAAATATCTCGAAGATCGGGAGCTTCTAAAAGACCGACAGAGCGGCTTTCGCAGCAATCGTTCCACTGGTGATCTGATGGTATATCTCACCGAACAGTGGAACAAATCTTTGCATCGCTTTGGCGAAAGCAAGATTATTGCGCTTGATATTTCAAAGGCATTTGATAGATGTTGGCATGTACCTAGCTCTTTTATCGAAAATGCGTGCATTTGGTATCGATGATACTATTATTTGGTGGATTAGAAGCTAACTTCTGGACCGTTCAATACAAGTTGTATTAGACGGTTTTAAGTCTGATCTCCACAAAATAAATTCTGGTGTGTCCCAGGGCTCCGTTCTGTCTCCGACTCTCTTTCTCATTTTTATGAATGATATCTTGTCTGTGACTTCTAACCCATTAAAATGTTTTGCTGACGTCTCAACCCTCAGATTTGTATATACGTTTGATAA
The DNA here is from genome assembly GCA_916050605.2 of Platycheirus albimanus. NCBI lineage: Eukaryota > Metazoa > Arthropoda > Insecta > Diptera > Syrphidae > Platycheirus > Platycheirus albimanus. Next base: position 59,621,785 of record OU696697.1, on the reverse strand, counting down.
TTCACGGCCTTCGCCTTCAGACATTTTATTACAACGATACCGTATGATAAGCTCATTAAATTCCGATTTTAACAGCATAGTGATTTTTGGTATTAGAAATCGTGTGGAGTTTAATGCGTCGAAAACTCAATGCTGTCTTTTGTCGTTAAAGTTTAACATACCCCCATTGCATTATCCATGAATGGTACTTGCAACAAGGAGGCCAAAAAGCTATCAGTATTCGGTATGTGCATCAGTGACAACCTTCGTTGGAATCTTGGAATGACCACATACTTTCGATTGCCAAGAATGCTGCAAGATGCTTACGCTTTCTTAATAGATGTAAGAAGTTTTTCACCCCTGCTGGTCTGGCTACAATTTACAAAGCGTTTATATGCCGTAAACTCGAGTATACCTCCCATCTCTGGGCAGGTGCTTCTCAAACTTTTCTACTCCTGCTCGACAGAGTTCAGAAAAAGCGTTAAAATTGATAGGAGAGAGAAACATTATGAAAAGCCGTACAACGCGAATTTGGAATGAATTTCCTGGCATTTTGATTTTCAAACATTCACGACCAATGTTCGTCGACACCTCCTTGCCCTTCCTCCCTAATTTCTTATCGTTCGCACTGCGGTGACTTATCATCAAAAGGGGGATAAAAACCCTTGAGCGCCTGTGCCACACACAAAAAAAATCGGAGGTTCAGGAAAGTCAGTGATAGATTTTTACACTGTTTTAGGAAATTAGAATTCAATGATTTCATCCTTTAAGGTAGGAACTCAAATCTTCTCCGATCATATGTCCTTATTGTAAATAATGACCCCGACTTTGAAAAAAATTATTGTACCTTAACCTTACCGCCAAAACTGATCTGGAAAGAAAAACGAACACATGAGTACAGTAATAAATTAAAAGCTGCAATAGAAAGCAACTTCGAAAACACTAGCCAAGTAATCATTGCAGAAAATCTTGGTATATTGAGTATAGATGCATTAAAGCCGCCATGCCACTTAACACAGGAACGTCAAAACATAAATAAAGTCAAAAGTGGTTTGACCAAGAATGCTTCAATGAAAGAAAATGTTCCTTTAAGTTGCTAAAAAAAACTTAAAAGATTCCGCAAGCCCAAAAAAATACCTTACGCAACAGCATATTTTTGCCAATAAAAATTATAAATCACTCTGTAGAAATAAGCGTGAGGAATATTTCAGGTCGTTAAGGAAATCACACGTCTTAAAATACAAACTTTTTTTAATTATATTAACATATTTTAAATGTAAATTTCCAATAAATATATGTAATTTTAAATCAGAAATCTTAAATCCTTAATCCTACAAATGCTAGGAACGAGATTAACGAATAAACAATAATATAGAAGAAACTATTAAAAGAAGAAGACATCTTTATAGGATCGCGTTGCAGAGAGCGAGATAGAGGCGAACGAATAAAAATGGTGCTAGAAAAATTCGAAAAGAGGTCATATTACGAAGAACAGAAGTATTTGTGCAGCAAAGACTCATCGGCCTTGAGTTCTATTGGCAAGTGTATAAACAAGAAGACGATTTAATAAAGGCCCACAAAGACTTGAAAGAATAGTATACATATACAGGGTGAATCTCACAGGGTGTGACAACAAGCTAGAGCGTATAGGTTGGGTTGAGACAAGAAAAAAAAATCGTATAGGAGGGGGGCCTAATCCCTCTGTTTAGCCGGGAGCGGCAATTTTCTAAAAAAAATTACTTCAAACAGAAAAAAATTATTGTAAAACAACGGTTAGACGCACAATGCTTCGGTAGGTATATCTTTTTGTAAAGCTAGAAACCTCTCCTTTTCTTGCACTTATTTTCCACTGGCCTGATTTAGCTAAATGATTTATAAATCACGAAAGGCGGTCAAAACGATCGATTACCCGATTTAGTTTGACATGTATGTATATATCAACCTTGACATTATATTTAACAATTTCAATTTGACAAACTTCTACTGCCGAAGATCCCGGAAAATAGCTCGTCCAAATCGACCCATTTCATTCTTTTTTATCTGTCTGGGTTTGTTTAGCATTTCTAACAGAGATAGATTCATTTTTAAATATAAATAGCCAATATATAAGCCAAAAAACTCACCGATCACAAGCAATTTAAATAAAAAATTTTACAGCTTGATAAAAATCTTTTTTTTTTTTGCAAAATAAAGTGCTGAATCAAGAGAGAGAAGAGAGTATGTTTGATTTTATTTTGAGTAGTTTTTGCGATGCGTAATTTAAAATAAATCTAGCTTAAATCACGTAATAGCCTATTCACACCAAACCATAATAGCCTATTCACACAGCACTCGTTTTGGCTATTCGTTTACCAAAACGAGTAATAGCCTATTCACACCGCACTCGTTTTGGCTATTCGTTTACCAAAACGAGTAGAGCGTTTACACCGAAAATTTACTCATTTTTGTTTGACATTTCAATTGGTGGAAATTAGGAATAAAAAAAAAATAGAAAAATCAGTGAAATGGGCAAATGGGCAAATGAGCAAATTATTTGAATAGTTAAGATTGGACAGTAGTTTAGTGTTGGTTTCTATTTTGCCTACTATGCCACTGAAAAAGTGACTGTCAGCCGATGATGAACAATTCGTGTGGCAATCTGCTGCTGAAGGCTCGTTCACTGTTCAGCAGGACAAAATTATGATCCTCTGAGACGTGGTACCATAACAGTTTTATACATTAAGGAGGACTTGCACTTTTTTTATTCATTGGCTACCCAATCCAGTTGCTCGTCAAGAAAAAACGTGACCAAGAAGTTATTGACGATGAAGGTGAAAAGAAAAACAAATTTAGAAGAAAATAAAGAATCAAGATCCTAAAATTGAGCATGTTGATACCAAACAAGGACGCCGACAAGAAAAAAGATGTCCAAATAAAGTTATATTTGTATTTATTTATATCAAATGATTTTCGAACATTGCTTTGTCTTCTTTGAGCTTCTTTTTCTTTACCTCGTCTCCATGCGATTTCAATCCTCGCTTGCCTTTAAATGCCTTGAGTTGAGGTGCTAGATGGAATATTCATGGTGGCTGCCAATTAGCAACAGTTTTTTTCCAGATGAAGATTTTTGGAATCAAAGCAAGTTGGTAGTTTTGGCACCCAATTCAAGGTCCTTATTCAACTGACTTAACATTTCTTGAATCTCCTTGTCCTTGTTCAGTTCCATTCACTTTTTCACCAAGTTTTTCGAATGACTGAGATCTTTCTTCTGTTGTTCATGGGAGATGTTCAATGGGAGACCTTCGGAATCAACAACAACCACGCACGTACCTTGATGATGTTACGCTTCATCTGATTCTTAAAGAGAAAAGAGATCGATAGCTAGTTCGTTCTTCGTTGTGGTATAAAGAGCACGGCACGGAATGCCAGATGACCCTCCACAGAAAAGTGCTTCACAACCAAAAAGTCCTTCCATTCGTTGGTTCCTAATTATAAATAAAGCAATGATATACCTGTAAACATTTTCTAAAAAATATTACTTATCAAATTTCAAATCGTAGAAATATTGAATTTATTTTGACATAAAGCCGTCAGCTGTTTTTGTTTTTAAGTGTTTATTCACAATAACTTCACAAAAAGATCCGTTCGTGAAGTTCATCTTGAAATCGCAACTCGTTTTCAAGTCGTTTTAGCAAAAACGAGTCGTTTTGCAAAACGAGTTGGGTATCAAAAATGTATGGGAAAACGAGTCGTTTTGGGCAGTTGTTTTGCGGAAAACGAGTAAATGCTCGTTTATGGTTTGGTGTGAATAGGCTATAAAGCATTCACACCGGACATTTACTAGTTTTTGTTTGACATTTTAATTGTTTGAAATTGAAAATTAAAAAAAAAATTAAGAAATTCCAATTAAATTAAAGTGAAATCTGAGCCTTTGGACGTGGTACAAAGATTGTATTGTATATCAAGGAACAAGGAAAACCAGGCCTAATATTTGAAGGAGAGCAAGAACAAGGAAATCGTTAACAAGAACTCTCAGTTAATTGGCTACCCGCTACCCAATGAAGTTGCTCGTCGAGAAAGAGCCAGACTAGAAAGGTCAAGTGACGAAGATAGAAGTGGATGACTAGTCTAAAATTGAAGATGTCGGCAAAGATGATGACACCGACAAGGACGCCGCGCCGATAAGAAAAAGATTGTTAATATAGTTTTATTTTTATTTCTACATATAAAACAATTATTTTAAAAGTTTGTTCTGTCTTCTTCGCGCTTCTTTTTCTCCCCAATGCCTTCAGGCTATACATATCCTTCCTTGGTCACAAATGGCTGGTATTTATTTGTATTCCTTTCAAATAGATCGAAAGGGTCTTGAAGAGGTATAAAGAGCAGGGCACGGAATAATTCCAGATGACCTTCCACAGAGAGCTGCTTCACAACAATTTGTTGGTACCTAATTACAATACACAATAACATTTTAAAAAGATCCGTTCGTGTAGTTCATCTTGAAATTGCAACTCGTTTTCAAGTCGTTTTAGCAAAAACGAGTCGTTTTGCAAAACGAGTTGGGTATGAAAAATGTATGGGAAAACGTTTTGTGATAAACGAGTAAATGCTCGTTTATGGTTTGGTGTGAATAGGCTTTAAACGAGCATTTACTTGTTTTTCGCAAAACGACTACCCAAAACGACTCGTTTTTCCATACATTTTCCATACCCAACTCGTTTAGCTCGTTTTTGCTAAAACGACTTGAGCTGCAATTTCAAAATGAACTACACGAACGGATCTTTTTGTGATGTTATTGTGAATAAACAAAAAAAAATAAATAAAATGCACGACTGGATCCTACGGACTTGCTCTTATGAATTGCTTAGTGGCTGCATATATGGATATTAAAAAAAAATTAAATAATTTCGAAAATTATTTTATTTTTTAAATTAGTTTAAGAGTTTTCTCGGAAAAACTAAATATGCAATAAAATTTCAAAGCTATACGTCAATCTAGGAAAAAAAATGTTGAAAATCGTTGAACCAGTTTTTTTTTAAAAGGTTATTTTTGAAAAACTTTTTCAAAAAATATTTTGAAATTTATTTGGATATGCAAATATATGGCAATCTGTAGTTTACATTTGAAAAATAATTTAAAAAAAAATTAATGTACCCGTTTCCAACATATTTCGAAAACCAAAAATTTTTTTGAAAAAATTATAAAAAATCAAAAAAAAAGTTTTTGAAAATCTTGAAATGCCATATTAATAAAATTATGAATGACTTCCTGTGGCAAAAATTTTATTGAAATCGAATGTATAGTTTACGAGAAAATTTGATTTGAAAATACTATTTCTATGAGAGGTACCGTTATTAGACAAATTTTGAAAAAAAATTTCTTACCAAAAGATAGATTGTCTTGCAAAAATCGCATTCTGAAAGTTTTATCAAAAAAGTTAAAGCCGTTTTTGAGAAAATCAATTTTTGTCTTCAAGATTATATGGCAGGTGCCGTTATTTTTGGACCTAGAGCAAAAATAAAAAAATTGTTCCGAGGGACGGCCAAATAAATCCTAAATACCAAATTTGAAGCAAATCGGCCTCCAGAGGCGCGAACAGACAGACAGACAGACAGACGGGCGGAATTTCCAGACCCACTTTTTTCGACTTCTCCATCATCGTAATGTCATGTGTGATTGTTATCTCAATTTTTTTTTTTCTGCACGAATCCATAACTTGCCTTATATGTAGTACCTATAATCGCAAGTAAAAAGAACAGCTGTTGACTTGCTGTCAAAACAAATTCAATATTTCTACGATTTGAAGAAATTCTTGGCTGGCAGCGCCAGCGGTAAGTAGGTAATATTTTATAGAAATATTTTTATATCACTGTTTTTTATTGTCATTAGGTACCAACAAATGAAAGGACCATTTGTTTGTGAAGCACTTCTCTGTGGAGGGTCATCTGGAATTCCGTGCCCTGCTCGTAATACCACTTCAAGTTCTTTTCAAACTCTTTGAAACCCACAGGAAGCATATTATCACGTTATAAGTATGTACATCGTGTGTTTATCATGTAAAACTGCGAATATCTTATTCCAGAATATCTATTCTTTATAAAGGGTCTCCCATGAAATGCTCCAACCGAACAAAGTTGTACTAATTGGCAGATTGTACATTTAACCGCATGAATATGCCACCTAGCACCTCAAGGAATACAAATACCACCCATTTGTGACCAAGGAAGGACAAGAATGCATGGAGGAGAAAAAGAAGAGCGAAGAAGACAAAGCAAAGTTCTAAAATTATTTTATATGTAGAAATAAATAAACTTTATATTAACAGTCTTTTTCTTATCGGCGTCCTTTTTGGTGTCATCATCCTAGCCAACATTTCAGGCTCGTCGTCCATTTTTTTCTTCGTCACGACCTTTCAATCTTTGTACCAGGCTCAGATTTCACTTTAATTTAATCGTAATTTAAAAAAAAAAATTTAATTTTCAATTTCAAACAAAATGTCAAACCAAAACGAGTAAATGTTCGGTGTGAACGCTCTACTCGTTTTGGTTAACGAATAGCCAAAACGAGTGCGGTGTGAATATGCTATAAATATAAATCATGAAAAGGTATGGCAATACTATGCTTCCACCGGCCTGATTTAGCTAAATGATTTATAAATCAGGAAAGGCGTTGACACCAAAAATTAGCCGATTTAGTTTGACATGTATGTATGTCAACTTTGACATTACATTTCTCAATTTCAATTTCACAAACTTCTACTGCCAAAGCTCCCGGAAAATAACTCGTCCAAATTGGCCCATTTCTTTCTTTTTGCTTGCTATTATTGGTGCTATAAGGCAAGTTAAGCATTCGTAAGATCAACCATAACATTACGATGATAGAGAAGAAGAAAAAAGTGTGTCCGGCAATTCTGTCCGTCTGTCTGTCTGTATCGGTACCTACAGCCTAAACGGCTGGACCGATTGGCTTCATAGTACATAGTATTATTATGATGTCCTACAGAGTTTTTTTTTCTAATTAGCATTCTAGCTGCAAAACTAACGGTACCCGCCATATGAATTTTTATGAAAAACTCATTTATCTCAAAAACTTCTCCTACGACTTTGATAAAACTTTCTGAATGGTGTTTTTTGAGTTAACTTTGTGTTTTGGTTTTAACAGATTTTTCAGGAAAAGTCTTAACGGTACCTCCCATAGGACCAATTTTTTCTTAACAGATTTTCTCGTAAGCCACTTTACGGATTTCGATGAAAATTTTAATATGAAAGCGCTTTTTTAAACAGCACAAAATTAATTCCTTGATTTTTCAAAAAAAAAACTTTTTTTGAGATGTTTAAAAAAAGTAAATTTTTTTTTAAATTTTTTGTTTATTATTCAAAAACAATTTTTCCAAAATTTTTAAAGTTTTTGTTTTCTGATAAAAACTTTGAGCTGCTGGATGTTTGCATTCGCAAAAAAAAATGGAATATGTTTTCGAACATTTAGCAAAATCAGGCGGGTATAAAGATACTATTTAGTTTTTAGTTCTAACTAACCGTTGTTGAAAAAAAAGGTAAATTTTCAAGTTCAAAATTTTTCAGAATTCTATGTTATTAAATACTAATTTTTTTCCTAAATTCAATGCTCTTATTAATAATTAATATATATGTTTTATAGCGACTTTACCTCTATTTTGTTAATAAATAAAAAAAGTCACTTACTATTCTCTTACTTGCTATTAAATATTATGTAAGTTTCATCTATATGTCGATTCAAAAACATGTATGTTGCTTGTAATAAGAATAATGAATAAATAAAAATAAAATAAAATAATTAATTAATTAAAAACAGAAAACCAGATGCTGAAATCTCTTGCAGTTTCCGAGAAAATTAAAGAAAACAAAAATCACTTTTTCTTAGAAAACGCCTTTTTACTTGCGATTATGTTTATAATAAAATTATAATAAAATTGTAACGGGTCGATGCTTGTATATTGAAAATATACATGCAAAACTAATATGAGGACTCTCTATTAGACCCACAGAAGCCAAAACAACCGTTTTAAAATTTTTTTCTGTCTGTCTGTATGTTTGTACGCGCATCACGCGAAAACTACTGCATGGAACTGAATGCGATTTTCGCAGATTTATTAATAGTACGCCAACTTAAAATATAGGCTTCATTTTATAGCACGGAAATATCTAATTCTGGTTGTTTTTTAATATTACTCCAATCGCACGTTATTCAATGAACTTAACCTAAAGTTAAAAGATTTGTAGAAAGTAAGCGTCTCAGTCTCACTTACATAATGGCGCTGTAAATCTTAAAAATAGCGCCACGCTTACCTAAATCTACATGAATAGAAATAAGTTAGTCTTTCTGAATAGTAGTTATATCAAAAATAGCATAGATGGCGCTATTTACCACTATAAAGACTATGAATAGGGCCCTATGTCTCATTCAGCGAAAGCGGACATCGAAAAATAATGAAACCATAGAATGGAAAAGAGGGATGCATAAGGAACAGTGTAAACGTCACAAAAGTGCTTGGCTTGGTGAACGAGCAATACTTACGTGCAAAACTGATGAAGCTGATTTGCCATAAATAGCAGTATCAGCGGTCATCATTGTTTTGAAAGTACTCATTCCGATTAGGTATATTGCTTCAGAACTTAACTCTCCAACTTTGCAATTTAAATCGTTTTGATACTTCGAAATAATAATATACAGAAGCCAAAAATTGTACGGCTCTAGAGCTGGTAAAGTATGTAGCTTTCATACCACGCATACCTCCCATTTTGAACCGGCTGCTGTGCAAAAACTAAATTATGCTGAGATACCTACTTTATTTAAAAATCCAAGCTTACGATGTAGCGGGCGAAAGCTAGTAGGTAGGTACTATAATAATAATAATAATAATAATAATAATAATAATAATAATAATAATAATAATAATAATAATAATAATAATAATAATAATAATAATAATAATAATAATAATAATAATAATAATAATAATAATAATAATAATAATAATAATAATAATAATAATAATAATAATAATAATAATAATAATAATAATAATAATAATAATAATAATAATAATAATAATAATAATAATAATAATAATAATAATAATAATAATAATAATAATAATAATAATAATAATAATAATAATAATAATAATAATAATAATAATAATAATAATAATAATAATAATAATAATAATAATAATAATAATAATAATAATAATAATAATAATAATAATAATAATAATAATAATAATAATAATAATAATAATAATAATAATAATAATAATAATAATAATAATAATAATAATAATAATAATAATAATAATAATAATAATAATAATAATAATAATAATAATAATAATAATAATAATAATAATAATAATAATAATAATAATAATAATAATAATAATAATAATAATAATAATAATAATAATAATAATAATAATAATAATAATAATAATAATAATAATAATAATAATAATAATAATAATAATAATAATAATAATAATAATAATAATAATAATAATAATAATAATAATAATAATAATAATAATAATAATAATAATAATAATAATAATAATAATAATCATAATAATAATAATAATAATAATAATAATAATAATAATAATAATAATAATAATAATAATAATAATAATAATAATAATAATAATAATAATAATAATAATAATAATAATAATAATAATAATAATAATAATAATAATAATAATAATAATAATAATAATAATAATAATAATAATAATAATAATAATAATAATAATAATAATAATAATAATAATAATAATAATAATAATAATAATAATAATAATAATAATAATAATAATAATAATAATAATAATAATAATAATAATAATAATAATAATAATAATAATAATAATAATAATAATAATAATAATAATAATAATAATAATAATAATAATAATAATAATAATAATAATAATAATAATAATAATAATAATAATAATAATAATAATAATAATAATAAT
>OU696697.1:59596812-59606812 GCA_916050605.2 Platycheirus albimanus | reverse complement strand
CCTCCCATTTCTCTTTCTTGCTCGAATTGATGGCCCTCTTGAGCTCGGATCTCTTTGTTCTGAACTCCGCTAAGGCGTCCTCCATAAGTTCAGCGTTTCTTCTGCCCCTACCCCTGGTGACTGTGCGTCGAAGTTGTAGACATCTCCGGCGTAACGCAGCTATCTCCTCTGTCCACCAGTACACTGGGTCTCGGTTTCTGTTGGCATCTCTCGTTCGGGGCATTGAGGAATCGCAAGCCAGCCGAATTAGTTGCATCGTGGCTTCAGCTTTCGTTTCAGCAGGTCCTTGTACTTGGAGCACAGCATCTGCACCTTCCCCGATCACTCCCTTAAAAAGATCTGCGTTTAGCCTGTTCAAGTTCCACCTAGGAGCCCGTGGTTGATGGCGATGGTTAAGGGCTCGTTGGTTACCCTCAAGATCGAAAACGATGTACTGGTGATCGCTACCTGTATAGTCCTCGATTACTCTCCAGTTCTTGATTTTTGCGAGTACGTTGCCCGTCGCGAAGGTAACATCTGGGATAGTGCCTCTGTGTCCTGGTCTCCTGAAAGTGGGAGTGTCTCCTACGTTGGCTACGCATAGTCCACGTCTCGCGGCCATCTCGAGTATTTGCCTTCCTCGAGAGTCTGTGGTTGGCATTCCCCACTCCTGTCCTCTGGCGTTGAAGTCTCCGGCCACTAAGATATCTTCATCGTGTTGATTAAGAAAGTCTTCTAAATCTTCAAGTTTTTTACGGAACTCTTCGATTCGTTCATTAGGTGTGAGGTATATGCTAATTATTGTCAGCCTTCCAGTTTTCACCCATGCGAAGCCTCTCTCTGTCCCTTGTCTTTCAATGGGGAATTTCCTTGTGTCAAGGATCCAAACAGCAGCAGTTCTGAGCAGATCCGGAATCCAGTTTGGTCCATCCTTATCACGGTATTGCTCGCTTACGATGACAATTTCTGCTCGCAATTCTGCGACAAGTTTTGTCAAGAGGCTATCCGCGGTAAGGCTCCTGTGGACATTCGCCTGGAGAATTATGGTCATTTTGAGGAGGCCTTTTTCGCCTGTTCCAGTGCTATCCTGAACACTTGACAGTTTCCTGTGCCCGGTACGTGATTTAGGGATGGTGTTTGTTCCAGTCCCGCACAGAGGCAGCATTTGGACGGATTTTTGCATTCCTTTTTTTTGTGGCCTTTCTCTCCGCAGTTGATGCATAAACCTTGGCCTTTTCTGTCTTCGCTTTTGCAGGACGATTGTTTGTGCCCATATCCGAAACATTTATAACAACGCGGGACTTCAATTCTCCGTCTGATTCGGCAGTGTGTCCACCCGATTTTGACGGTGCTGGCCTTCAGTAACTCTTGGGCGTCTTGAGCGTTTACCCTAATAAAAGCCATCTTCAGGGATCTTCTGTTCTTTCCAGTAACTCCTATTTGAGTCTCTGATATGGGGGCGGCTAATTTCTCCTGAATTGCTTCTTGGACTTCTTCCACCGTGGTTAATTCGTCAAGGTCCCTGATTTCGAGTGTGATTATTGGCTCGAGATCTTGTACTTCGGCTTTTTCTCCTAAAATGTTCTTTAGAGAGTTTCCAAAGGCTGCTTTATTTTTCGTTTTCACCCCGAGTTCTAGCAGGACTTCTCCTTTCTTAGTTTCGCGGATCTTTTTCACGACTGTTTCGGTTTCGTCTGGGTTCGCTTTGTTCCGGATTTCTTTAAGAATATCGGAGTAAGTTTCCTTTCCTTTCGGCTTGATAAGAATAGCTCTCAGGTTTTGTCTTCCTCTAGGCTTCTTCTTTTTCTTCTGGTTTTCTCTTGCCTTGCTGTTCGGTTTACCTGTTTGTGCTGCCGTGGCCGCGCCTTCAGCTTGTCTTTTGAGAATTTTGGTAAATCTCTCTTGCTCGGTGACTGCGACTATTGGCGGGTCTTCCTCTGGGATGTTCCTCTTAGAGGAGTGTTTTTTCTTTTTTTCTGAGGCAGTTTTCAAGGGGCTTGATGGTGGCCTCTTATTTGTGCCCAGTTTTTTTTGGGAGCTTTCTTCTCCGTCTACTTGCGTTGGCTTGTCTTCTTTGTTTGGTTTATCGTTTCCCGTGGATCTTGAAGAAATTAAGGTTTTCCCTCTTTCACCGTTTCTGGTCTTTTCCTCCCACTTGAGTCTGTCAAGTGACTCTTCAAGTGCAGCGATGCCATTTTTGATGTCCATGCTGATATTCTTCTGTTTACCACAGGCTGCTTTCATTGATCTTAGAATATCACTGCATTTCTGTATTTCTTCTAAGAATACGCCGGTATTGGTATAACTTGTAGTATTACATGCCATGTGAGCCAAGTTTGCCACTCTCATGGTAGGGGATTGTGTTTCATTTTCTGTTTCTTTTTCTTTGCAGTCATTGTATGACGACGTCCCGGGGCCCGCGTGCTCACCCCTGACAGCCGCCGGTACTGGGGATCCGACTCCCTGCACCGTAAAACTTTCTACTCCTTCTTCTCTTTCCATATTTGGTTTCTTGTTCTGTGTTCCTTCACATAGCTGCTTTTTTGGTCCGCGGGTGGTATTTTATTTCCCACCTACCCTGCATAAATGCCGAGCGTTCACTATCCGCCACCTGTGACGCGCCGCTCTAGGGGAAAGCAGCAAAAACCCCCGAGGGAATAATAATAATAATAATAATAATAATAATAATAATAATAATAATAATAATAATAATAATAATAATAATAATAATAATAATAATAATAATAATAATAATAATAATAATAATAATAATAATAATAATAATAATAATAATAATAATAATAATAATAATAATAATAATAATAATAATAATAATAATAATAATAATAATAATAATAATAATAATAATAATAATAATAATAATAATAATAATAATAATAATAATAATAATAATAATAATAATAATAATAATAATAATAATAATAATAATAATAATAATAATAATAATAATAATAATAATAATAATAATAATAATAATAATAATAATAATAATAATAATAATAATAATAATAATAATAATAATAATAATAATAATAATAATAATAATAATAATAATAATAATAATAATAATAATAATAATAATAATAATAATAATAATAATAATAATAATAATAATAATAATAATAATAATAATAATAATAATAATAATAATAATAATAATAATAATAATAATAATAATAATAATAATAATAATAATAATAATAATAATAATAATAATAATAATAATAATAATAATAATAATAATAATAATAATAATAATAATAATAATAATAATAATAATAATAATAATAATAATAATAATAATAATAATAATAATAATAATAATAATAATAATAATAATAATAATAATAATAATAATAATAATAATAATAATAATAATAATAATAATAATAATAATAATAATAATAATAATAATAATAATAATAATAATAATAATAATAATAATAATAATAATAATAATAATAATAATAATAATAATAATAATAATAATAATAATAATAATAATAATAATAATAATAATAATAATAATAATAATAATAATAATAATAATAATAATAATAATAATAATAATAATAATAATAATAATAATAATAATAATAATAATAATAATAATAATAATAATAATAATAATAATAATAATAATAATAATAATAATAATAATAATAATAATAATAATAATAATAATAATAATAATAATAATAATAATAATAATAATAATAATAATAATAATAATAATAATAATAATAATAATAATAATAATAATAATAATAATAATAATAATAATAATAATAATAATAATAATAATAATAATAATAATAATAATAATAATAATAATAATAATAATAATAATAATAATAATAATAATAATAATAATAATAATAATAATAATAATAATAATAATAATAATAATAATAATAATAATAATAATAATAATAATAATAATAATAATAATAATAATAATAATAATAATAATAATAATAATAATAATAATAATAATAATAATAATAATAATAATAATAATAATAATAATAATAATAATAATAATAATAATAATAATAATAATAATAATAATAATAATAATAATAATAATAATAATAATAATAATAATAATAATAATAATAATAATAATAATAATAATAATAATAATAATAATAATAATAATAATAATAATAATAATAATAATAATAATAATAATAATAATAATAATAATAATAATAATAATAATAATAATAATAATAATAATAATAATAATAATAATAATAATAATAATAATAATAATAATAATAATAATAATAATAATAATAATAATAATAATAATAATAATAATAATAATAATAATAATAATAATAATAATAATAATAATAATAATAATAATAATAATAATAATAATAATAATAATAATAATAATAATAATAATAATAATAATAATAATAATAATAATAATAATAATAATAATAATAATAATAATAATAATAATAATAATAATAATAATAATAATAATAATAATAATAATAATAATAATAATAATAATAATAATAATAATAATAATAATAATAATAATAATAATAATAATAATAATAATAATAATAATAATAATAATAATAATAATAATAATAATAATAATAATAATAATAATAATAATAATAATAATAATAATAATAATAATAATAATAATAATAATAATAATAATAATAATAATAATAATAATAATAATAATAATAATAATAATAATAATAATAATAATAATAATAATAATAATAATAATAATAATAATAATAATAATAATAATAATAATAATAATAATAATAATAATAATAATAATAATAATAATAATAATAATAATAATAATAATAATAATAATAATAATAATAATAATAATAATAATAATAATAATAATAATAATAATAATAATAATAATAATAATAATAATAATAATGATAATAATAATAATAATAATAATAATAATAATAATAATAATAATAATAATAATAATAATAATAATAATAATAATAATAATAATAATAATAATAATAATAATAATAATAATAATAATAATAATAATAATAATAATAATAATAATAATAATAATAATAATAATAATAATAATAATAATAATAATAATAATAATAATAATAATAATAATAATAATAATAATAATAATAATAATAATAATAATAATAATAATAATAATAATAATAATAATAATAATAATAATAATAATAATAATAATAATAATAATAATAATAATAATAATAATAATAATAATAATAATAATAATAATAATAATAATAATAATAATAATAATAATAATAATAATAATAATAATAATAATAATAATAATAATAATAATAATAATAATAATAATAATAATAATAATAATAATAATAATAATAATAATAATAATAATAATAATAATAATAATAATAATAATAATAATAATAATAATAATAATAATAATAATAATAATAATAATAATAATAATAATAATAATAATAATAATAATAATAATAATAATAATAATAATAATAATAATAATAATAATAATAATAATAATAATAATAATAATAATAATAATAATAATAATAATAATAATAATAATAATAATAATAATAATAATAATAATAATAATAATAATAATAATAATAATAATAATAATAATAATAATAATAATAATAATAATAATAATAATAATAATAATAATAATAATAATAATAATAATAATAATAATAATAATAATAATAATAATAATAATAATAATAATAATAATAATAATAATAATAATAATAATAATAATAATAATAATAATAATAATAATAATAATAATAATAATAATAATAATAATAATAATAATAATAATAATAATAATAATAATAATAATAATAATAATAATAATAATAATAATAATAATAATAATAATAATAATAATAATAATAATAATAATAATAATAATAATAATAATAATAATAATAATAATAATAATAATAATAATAATAATAATAATAATAATAATAATAATAATAATAATAATAATAATAATAATAATAATAATAATAATAATAATAATAATAATAATAATAATAATAATAATAATAATAATAATAATAATAATAATAATAATAATAATAATAATAATAATAATAATAATAATAATAATAATAATAATAATAATAATAATAATAATAATAATAATAATAATAATAATAATAATAATAATAATAATAATAATAATAATAATAATAATAATAATAATAATAATAATAATAATAATAATAATAATAATAATAATAATAATAATAATAATAATAATAATAATAATAATAATAATAATAATAATAATAATAATAATAATAATAATAATAATAATAATAATAATAATAATAATACCCCAACGGGTAAGGGGTTAGAATATTCCCGTGGTAAGGCATGCCTGTCGTAAGAGGCGACTAAAATCCACAATGGATCTAAGAACATCTTAAGGACTGACGATCCTATGATCCCACCGTCAAACGGCCTAGTATGCTGGCAACGATGTTAAAATGCAAACCTGAAGGAACAGTAAACCATACCTCTATGCGAACAGGTATAAAAAAGTGCATGAAACCCATAATGGAGAACACAACAGAAAGAATAAATAGTCCACTGTCGCTGCCTGGGGATCGCCAGGGCATGACCAGAGCCGGTGATGGTCATGACAGCTTGCTAGACGCCGGTGGCGGGGTGCTGATGAGGCGGGCCCCTGTCCCTCAACAAACTACAGCCCCAGAAAGAAACACACCAGAAGAAGAGGTTTACGATAATATGGCAATAACACTACAAGCCATGGTGCCTACTGGCTCGTCTTCCACAATGGGGACTGCTCGTAGAACACTTCGTTCGCAAAGGATCAAATGGACACGTGAAATGAATATCGAAGTGATGAAAATATACTACCGTGCCAACAAATGCGAAAATAACCGACTTCCAGGACTGAGACAAAAACTGCATCAAGAATTCTGCCGCATATTCCCAGAGCTAACAATATCAGAACAAAATATTGTTGACAGAAGAAGAGTAATAGTAACGAAAGGATATCTTACTGCTGTCGAGTTGGATAACATAAAACAGGAAATTCAAATAGAACTACAGCTGGAAGAGAACACTCCTCCAATAACAATAGAAACAAACGACCAAATTGAGCCAGCCGTACCATTAAATGAAATACAACCGCATGAATCAACAAATCCTTACCACCGAAGAGATAACGTGTTTTCTCAGTCAACAGAAGACCTTCAAGGAGTAGAAAGTGGCCCCGCGACCACTAGAAACCCGCCGAATCAAACAAGAGAAAAATTCTTGAGTATTTTGGAAATGTACAAAAATATTGAAGCAAATGACAGGCCTCACATACCAAAGCTAAAAAAACCGCAAAGTGCTAATCAAATCATCCAAAATGTAAACGAAACACTCAACGAATTCTTCTTACATCATCAAGGTTTTGAAGAAATACAAACTGCTCTTTACTGTGCAGCATTGACGGTAATCGAGCTCAACGGGCAGAAGATTCCAACTCGAAACTTGAACTCCCCAAGAACCAGTGAACGAATTCCTGAGTGGAGAAGAAGACTGGAAGAAAACATAGAGCAATTAAGAGCGGAACACGATCAAATCTCTGAGTACCTAAATGGAAACCCATCAAGAAGAATTAAAAGAAAAATCAAAGTTATTACTCGTAAATACCACATTAACCTTCGTAACCACGAGATCAACCAGCAACTAATAAACTTGAAAGATAATCTTAGACAGAGGACCAAAGTGAAAGGAGCAAGGTTACGTAGATACAATGAGATGCATAAAAGGAAAAAACAAAACAACGATTTTTACAAAAGCAGAAAGCAGTTCTTTAGAAGCCTAGATAAAACCAGCGAAGAAAATGTCAGCAGAGAAAGTACACACGATGAAATCGATACAGAAACTTTCCGACAATTTTGGAGTTCAACCTGGTCCGAAACAAGATCTTACAACCAAAACGCTATCTGGATAGATCAGGAAAATAAGAGGTTAGAGTCAACCCCAGAAATGCGTGCTGAAAGCTTCACCAAAGAGGAAGTATGTGAAGTTGTAAAGAAATCAATGAATTGGAAGACCCCAGGCCCAGATAAAATTCAGAACTTCTGGTTAAAATATCTACCCGCAAGCCACGAACCACTTGCAAATGTGTTTTCAAATGCACTAAATAACCCAGCCGTAATACCTGGACACCTGGCCAAAGGAACAACATCCTTGATATTTAAAAAAGGTGACAAAAAGAAGCCAGAAAACTACAGACCGATAACATGCCTATCAGTCCTATACAAACTTTTCACAGCTCTCATCAGTAATAAAATCTATGATCACTGCTCTACAAATAACATCCTGGAGGAGGAACAGAAAGGCTGTGTCAGAAACGCCCTTGGCTGCAAACATCAACTGACCATCGATGCCATTGTCTTAAAGCAAGCACCAATAAATAAAAGAAACCTACATATGTGCTTTATAGATTATAGAAAAGCGTTCGACTCTATTCCACATGGATGGCTGCTACAAATATTACAGATATACAAAGTATGTCCAAGAATTGTTAATATACTGAGTGCGTTAATGAAAAACTGGAAGGTCAACCTACGACTAGGAGAGAAGGACATTGATACGGTAGCTATACTAAGGGGAATTTTTCAGGGTGACTCGCTGTCGCCACTATGGTTCTGTCTTGCACTCAACCCACTGTCAGCAATGCTGAAAAGTTCCAAACTTGGGTACAAACTAAACGCATCTGGTGAACAACGTATTTCCCATCTTCTGTTTATGGACGACCTAAAAATTTACGCCGAAAGCCAGTATAAGCTTAAATCACTTATAAACATGACTGAAATCTTCAGTAAAGATATTCACATGACATTCGGATATGAAAAATGCGCTATAATAAGAATAATCAAAGGCAATGCTGCCCCAACTGGAGAAACATACCAAGGGATTGACGAAATGAAAAGTGAAGATTATTATAAATATCTTGGGATATCGCAGAACATCAGAATCGATCACACTAAGTTAAAAGCAGAGTTTGCTGAAAAATACAAAAAAAAACTGACAAAATTATTAAACACCAAACTGTCAGCTAGGAATATGATGGAAAGTATAAACTCCTGGGCAATACCCTCGCTAACCTATTCTTTTGGTATCTTAAAATGGTCGGACACTGATCTACACGAATTGGATAGAATGACAAGAAGACTACTTACCAAATTCCGATGCTTACACCCTAACTCTTCGGTACACCGTTTGTATCTACCAAGAAAAGAAGGCGGTAGAGGCTTACTTAACATCTACAAAATATGCAGAATGCAAGAGATCAAAATGAGGAATAAACTTCTTTCTACCCAGGAAGATATATTATCAACGGCTCGAGAGATGGACGATAATTTTACGCCTTTGAACTTGAAAAACACAACAGAGGAAATAATACTTAACACCACCCAAGCTGAAGAAGAAAGATATCTCGAAAAGAGCCTCCATGGTAAATTCCCGAGAGCACTTGAGGAGGAGCACATAGACAAAACCAGCTCCCTAGAATGGCTCACCAGTGGATACCTGTTTCCAGAAACGGAAGGATTCTTCATAGCGATCCAAGATAAAGTTATAAACACCAATAACTACGCGAAACATTGCATCGGAACAAATGTGATAGACATATGCAGAAAGTGCGGCCAACCAGGAGAAAGTATTGAACACGTTATAGCCGGATGCCCTACGCTCGCAAGCTCTGCTTACCTGGGAAGACACAACCAATTAGCTAAAATCATACACCAAGAACTAGCCAACAAACATAATTTGATAAGAAACTTAGTCCCCTTCTATAAATACAAACCTATAGAAGTATTGGAGACAGGTGATCATATACTGTATTGGGACAGACCTATGCTTACAGATCGAACAGTGGACTATAACCGACCAGACATTGTACTGATCAACAAAAGATCGAAAACAG
>OU696697.1:59491664-59596612 GCA_916050605.2 Platycheirus albimanus | reverse complement strand
ACCATACACATACACATACACATACACATACACATACACTTACACATACACATACACATACACATACACATACACATACCCATACACATACACATACACATACACATACACATACTCATATATAGACATATATCGTTATACCCATATACATACATATATTCTTATACTGCCCGACCAGCCTCATGTCCCCTGTAGGCATGGGGTTGTAACGGTGGTAAGGGTTGGGGAGGGATACTAACACCGGTTCGTTACAAGGTAACCCGAATCAACCTGAAAACTACAGAGTCATCTCAGTGTTAAGTTCTCTGAGAAAACTTTTTGCGCATATATTAGACCTTAGGTTGTCGAGATGGGTGGAAAATAACAACATAATCAGTTGTTATCAAGCCGGTTTCCGGGCAAACCTTTCTACAATGGATCATGTTTTCGCTTTGACCAGCATTGCAAGACGATTTATTGAGAAAAATAAACTACTGTATGCTGTCTTTGTGGATTTTAAAGCGGCTTTTGATACCATCAATAGGAGGTCATTGCTTTATAAGCTTGGAGCTATCGAGGTTTCAACAAAATTCATTCGAACATACCAAGAGCTCTTGTTAAATATGTCTGCGGTTGTGTGCAGTGGCAAAAGCCAATCTAGTTTATTTAGGTCGGAGACTAAACATCCCATTTGACCTAAATGTTAACAATATTTCAGATTGGAAAAATATATTTTATGACTGCATTTCAGTTGTTGACGAACATATGTATCAGAATGATCTCGAAAGGGCGAGGGAGTCATCTTCCAGGGCTAGATACAGCAAGCTTAACCTGAGTTTGGGTATAAACAATTATTTTAGGGAGGACTTCTCTGTCTCAGATATGAGTCTCATTTTTAAAATTAGAACAGAAACTTTTGAGCTTAATTCTAGACCATATCGAAACGACATTAACCCACTATGTTCCTTATGTAATCTGAACCAAAGTGAAGACGTCGTTCACTTCCTAGCGATTTGTCCTATTCTGCAGGAAATACGCAGACTCTACTTCAATAAAAGTTCATTGACTTGGGAGGAATGTGTAGGTATCTTGAATGGAGAAAGTGGCTGGAAGTTACTTATTGGTTACATTTCTTATGCAAATAAGTATAGAAAATCATATTTGAATATGTCAGAAATATAGTACAACACACATTATAAATTTTGTTTTATTTAAACTAAAAGCTCAAGATTAAAAATGGGATCTTAACAAAAACGTTATCCATTTTTCTTTTTTTTTTTTTATTGTTTTAGCTAAACTAAAAGCTCATCTATAGTAATATTGCAGTTCTTTTTCTTTTATTTTTTCTTAATATTACTGATAAAGAAAGTATTTTTTTTTGTTTTAGGCTTAACTAAAAGCTGTATCTAAAGATTAAAATCATTATTTTTTTATATTGCTCTTAATCTTTACATTTTATTTCAATATATATTTGTAATTTATATTTCAACTTAAAATAGATAACTCAATGTAATTATTTTTGTGCATACAACAAAATACCCTTTACAAAATGTTATCCTATAGATTCAGTTGTTTTATCACTGTGTCTCATATTTATAATTTACGATAAATTTGTACTTATTTATTGTTATTTTGTAATAAATTTAAATTAATTTGTATTTACTTTGTCATCTTTTTAAAAGTCGAAAATTGTTTATGTTAAGCGGCAGACGGCATTTATGCCATGCTTTAAATTCTTTATGTTAATATTTACTATGTATTCTTTAAAATTATGAAAAAAATTATAGGTAGATTACCTAATTAATTAATTAAAAAGATGTGTTTTACCAAAAATATAGTTTATAAGGAAATATTCAGCTGATTGCACATAATTGTAGGCTTACACAAAGTCTTACACTTTCAGTGACTACATAGTTATATACATACTAAGGGCCAGTTGTAGGTACAATCGTAGTTTATCCTCGGATCAAATTTAAAAACGATTTACCTAGGTTCGTGTTTGGATAATTAATGTTAAGACGGTGGTTCAAGTGTGGTTTAAGAGTTAAACCATCGATTTCGGTGGATTAAATAAAGTTGGCCAACTAATTAAGAAGTTGAAAACGAGATTCAGTGCTGAACCGCTACTGTACAACTGGTACTTAACCATCTTCGAGATAGATAACTCATTTAGTAGGATTGACTTAAGGTGTTTTTAGTGGCGTTAAAATCTCAAACTACTATTGTAGGAATTGGAGGACTACATAGTGTCTTTTGAGATTTTCGCCTTAAAAAAAAAATCTGTTTCTCAGGGGGAGTTGATGTGATTTCATCTATTTTTTTAAGAAAAGTAAATGGTTACCATCCTTATTACTGTCCGACACCTTTAAACCTTAATAAAACTAGACGTCATAAATAACCGTCGTTTTCGACGGGTTTTCAGCTAGTTTAAAAATAAACGATAGACGACACGATAGACGAGTGGATAGTAGTAAGTTACGTGAAGCAAATTAAGGACGATATCGTTCACGACTATCGTCTGGACGATGATCGTTTTGAAAATTACGGAACGACCCCCCTGGTGTCAACGAAATTAGCAAACTCAAATGAAAACACTTTTCCTTCCGGTTTCGAAATCAGCTGATTTCGGCTCCAATGAAAACGTAGTATAAGGTTTGTCTTTTCTTTATTTGTTTGAATTCGAGCTATTTCCAGACGATATATACACAAAACTAAATAATGTTTCTTATGGACTAATTTGAACTAGTTTTTATTAAGTAAAAAAAGAACTTAATTTATAATAGAAAAATTAAAAAAAGCCTGGCCTGTAGCATACATAAATAAGGGGCCAGTTATAGCGATACGGAAAACATAACCGAAAAAATTTTCAAAAGGAAAATTTTGTAGGTTCCGATTCGATTTTAAAGAAAAATTCTACTCTGATCGATGGCAATCAATTCAGAGAACTTTTTTTTTGTTCATTATAAATTTAATTGAACTAATACTTTTTGTTAAAAATGAAATTTGTAATTTTTCTTTTATACGTATAACAGAAAAATAAATAAATACATTTTTAACAAAAAGTACAAGTTCAATTCAAATTTTTATTTGCAAAATACATTCTCTGAGTTGCTTGCCATCGATCAGTATAGCATTTGTAGCAGATTATAATATGTATACTAAATTTTCCATGTGAAAATTTTTTCGGTTTGATTTCCGTATCGAACTGGCTCCTCGTGAGATTTTTACTTTTTTTTCTGAGGAAAAATGGTAAAAATTAGCATTCTAGCTCTAAAACAAACGGCACCTGCCATGCCATTTTTAGTGAAAAATTAATTTTTCTTAAAAACAGCTACTACGATTTTGATAAATCTTTCTGAATAGTGTTTTCTGTGCAAGTTGTATGTTTTGGTGGGAATAGATTTTTCAGGAAAAGTCTTATAACGGTACCTCCCATAGGACCAGTTTCTTAAAATCAGATTTTCTCGTGAGCCACTTGACAGATTTCGATGAAATTTTTAATGTAGAAGCCCTTTTAAAGACAAAATTTTAAATATTTTTAAATTTTCGAAAAAAAGTTTTTTGAGTTTAAAAAAAAATTAAATTTTTGTTTTTTTTTTGTTTTTTTTTTTAACGATTTAAGCTATTTATTTAAAATTTTATTTTTCTGATAACAACTACAAAAAGCTAGAAGAAATTTGGAATATATTTTGGAAAAGTTTTTCAAAAAAAACTGTTTTTTAAAAAAACTGGTCGAACGATTTTGAATTTTTTTTTAAATTCTTATCAATAAACAGACTCATATGGCTTACTTCATTTTTTCCAAAAAAATTTTAACTATTGATTTTTAAGTGATCAATAAAATTTCCATATCATTTTCCCCTGCATTTAAAAAAAAATCCTAAACCCCAAGACCACTATCTCACATTAGAGCAAGTTTGTCCGACCCACTCGCGCACTTTATTTACTTATTATTATTATAGGTACTATTATTATTATAGGTACTATTCAGAAAGTTATGCATTCTAAGAAAAAAAAAAATTTTTTGGACAATCAAACATGACATTAGGATAATAGAGAAGTCGAAAAAAGTGGGTCCGACCATTATGTCTGTCTGTCCGTATGTCTGCCTGTCTGTATAGTTACCTACAGCCTAAACGTAAACGGCTGGATTGATTTGCTTCAAACTTGGTACATAGTATTACTATGACGTCCTACAGAGGGGTTTTTGGAATTAGCATTCTAGCTCTAAAACTAACGGTACTTGCTATACGATTTTTAGTGAAAAAATATTTTTTCTCAAAAACGGCTCCTACTATTTTGATAAAACTTTTTTTTTTTAAACGGTTTAAGATATTTTTTTTTAATTTCATTTTTCTGTTTTCGCTTTAACTAGTGATTTTTAAGTAATCAATAAACTTTCATATACATTTTTCCGTTTTTTCCCAAAATCTCCAACCCCAAGACCACTGTCTCACATTATAGCAAGTTTGTCCGACCCAGTCGTGCACTTTATTTGTTTTTGTGTTAGAACGTTTAGGGTGTGAAAATCTCTTTGCCAAATAACATTCAACTTTGTATAACTGTTAGTAATTAAGCCAAAGAGAAATAATCAACATCATACTAATCTATATATATAAAAATGGATCGCAAAAATGTATGTTCCCTCATAACTTTCGAACGACTCGGCCAAAGTGGATAATTCTTTATTTTGAGGTTATGTTATTGGGAGTAGAAGGTTTGTACAAAAGAAAATTTTAAAAAATCGGTTTGCACTGAATGCATTTTAAGTGCATTTTGTCAAATTAAAAACAAATCTTTTGGAAGGATATTTTGAGGATGTCTACGAAGGTTTCTATGAAGATCGGTCAAACATCGATGAATTAGTTTGTCAGAAATGCATTTTTGGTGCATTTTGTCACAAATCTTCAGAATTGCTAACAATTCGAATGCATAGTTTTAGCATAATGAAAATTAAATTTGATTTCGTTACTTTACTGGATTGCAATGCACCTTAAATGTTTTGGAAAAGTGGGCGAATAGGGAAAAATCAAAGTATTTTCGACAATAAATTAAAGTTATATATTTGTACGATCAAATCAATTTTAGTGTTTTATTTATATACAGGAGGAGGCAATACGTCGCGAGGCTTATTGCCTTTTACATTGTGCATCAAAAAGCAATGTAATAAGCATAATATTAAAACAAACAATCTCTTTGTGTTAGCATTGAGACGAATGCCGGGTAATTTTTTTTTGAATTTGTATTGAAACAAGCAAACAAATTTTTAGACGGGAGGCGTTACGAATTTTGTGTTTTTCTCCTGGAGAGATGTTAGTTGCGTGTTCGAGAGTCGGCAAACTATCGGCAAACTATCGGCACTATTTTGTTTTCTCTCCAGGTGGAAAAATAAAATGAACGACTGGGTGGCATAAACTTGGTCTAACGTGTGACAGTGGTCTTGGGGCTTGAGATTTTGATAAAAATAAATTTTTCGGCTGAAGAAGGAATTCGAATATTTCACGGTAAGTCCAAGATTGGGACCAAGTGTACACTGATAAGCATTCCTAGCAAGACGAGTATTACCGGGGAATCGTTTAAGGGGAGGAACGCAGCTGGCTAAATATAGTGAGCATTTTTGTAAAAGAAGCGGTAATTTTTCCATCTATAATCCTTTTCTCCACTATCAACTATAACGCTTTTTTCGAGCATGTACTAGAGTTTAGGGCGTATAAACGCTTTGTAAATTGTAGCCAGATCAGAAGGGCTGAATAACTTCTTTGTTTTGACAGGTTTATAACTTTCTATACATCAAACGCATCAAAATATACAACTGATTTTAATTTACTATTACTGTGATAGTGAAGCTTAGCGTGCATAAATAGTAAAACAAAGAATTCAGCAATTTCAAAAATGTTAAAAAAGGCGGTACGGAGTTCGTCGGGTCAGCTAGTATGTATTATAAATGTGAAAGTAAGGGTGTTTGTTTGTAAGGCTTTCACGCCTAAGCCTTTGAACCGATTTTAAAAACTCTTTCACTAATAGAATCTACATTATCTGTGAGTAAAATAGGCTAAACATTTTTTAGTCTCAACTAGAGATCCTAACGAAAATTAAAATAATGTAACCCAAGGTATCAAAAATATTCCTTTAAATGTCAATAATTGAAATGCGCTGCCATTTTTACATGCGAACATACATAGACACTGCAAGTTATGCATTCGTCGAAAAAAGTTTTACCATTACGATGATAGCGAAGACCAAAAAAGTTGGTCAAAAAAATCTGTCCGTCTGTCTGTTTTATTTGTTTGCCTATCCGTCTGCCTATATGTAGGTATGTACCTACAGACACCTACAAAAGCCCAAACGGGAGTGCCATATTAAAGTTATGTTGAAGCTCAGTTTCCTCGAAAACGACCCAAACTATTTTGATTAGTTTAGCTTTTTATGTATGACCGTATGACCTATCAAATGGCTGGAAACAAACGGTACCTTCAATAGGAAAAATGTTAATCGATTTTGATAACTTTACTACCATACATTGAAATTACATCCAAAGAATAAGAGTTTCGAAAAATTAATTTTTTTTAAATCCCAAGCCACGACCAATGTCTTATTAGAACAAGTTCGTGTGATTCAGTAGTTGACTTTATTTTTAAAAATTAAGATTAATATGGCGGTCCCTTTGACACTGTATTTGACGCCAGCGAAGCCGCGGATAGAAGCTAGTGTAACATAATATTAAAAAACTCTCTTCGCCTCTCCGGCACCATACAGCAACACATTTTTTATACCCTATTCCATAGAATGGGTATATTGTATTTGGTATGGAGTGTATATATTCTGGCTCAGAATCAAAAGCCTAGTCGATTTAGCCATGTCCGTCCGTCCGAATGTATACTCTCTAGAGGTCGCACAATTTTTGAGCTCGAAAGCTGAAATTTGATATATATAATCTTTGGTTCAAGAGTAAGGCTATGTTCTTGAACCAGTAAAATCCGACCACAAACACGCCCACAATCGACATTTTTGTTGAACAACCTCAATTTAGTAAAATTAAATTATGTTTTTTGTACAGTTACAATAAAAGCCTGACGCTTAAATTTTGCACACGCAAGCTTTAGGTAAACCTTCTTTAAATTGAATAAAATATTTCAGTTTGGGCGTGGCTGACGCCCATTTTTCATACGAAACCATCATTATTGTTTTGATAAAATAACAATTGTTATATTAATGTGAAAAACATTAAATTTTGTGGATATTACTTGCACATAAACATCTTGTGTATGAAATCAAAAAATTTAATTTTGGGCGTGGCTGACGCCCACTTTTCACTAAAAACATAAAAAGATTATCTTTGCAAGTAAACGATATTTATAATGAATCCGCTAGCATCTTGCCCCTCTTAGTAGAAACTAAAAACTTTGTGTATGAAAAGAAATGTTTGAATTTTGGGTGTGGCATCAATATTGTTTTTATAAAATAACAATATATATATTAATGCGAAAAACATTAAATTTTGTGGATATTACTTGCACATAAACATCTTGTGTATGAAATCAAAAAAAATTATTTTGGGGGTGGCTGACGCCCACTTTTCACTAAAAACAAAAAAAAAAAAGGTTTTTGAAAATAAAGAATTGTCAAAAACACCCATAATTGCTATTTCCAATTAAAATCTAATTTATAAAAATTTTAGTTTCGTCTTGTTTGTTCAAATCCATCTGCAAGCCTAAAATTGAATGATGAGTTCATATAGTGATTACCCTGGCAATAAAAAGTCTCAGCTATAGGCGTGGCACACGCCTTTTTTTATTGTGCCAGCAGTTATTGTACATCGGCCAAACAAAATTTATTTTATTGAATTTTTTCCTGCCTGCTAAAGAAGAATTTTTTTTCTGAAACTGGAACAGCGGCTGGCTGCGGGAGGCGAACGCATATTCATATACCTACATATATACAAAAATATGTGGAAAAGGGTATCTAACAGTTCGTTGCAAACGTACTGTAGCTCTCGCTTATGTTAATATGTTATTTTATTAAATTTAAATAAACTAAAAGCGCTGTTTTTTACTAACCATTTTCTAAGCGTGATATACAAATTTCAATCCATAAAAGTACATGCATTTTCATAAAAACAGACGGATGGAAATTTCAGTCCCACTTTTTTCGACTTCTCCATCATCGTTATGTAATGTCTGATTGTAATCTTAAATTTTGTTTGTTCTTGCCTTATTATCGCAAGTAAAAACCTAAGTCCAAAATTCTGGTTTTGTCGCTGCAAACATTTTTTACTTTTACACTGGAAATACACAAAAGTTTGCGTGGACACACTCCAGAGGACAAAATGCAACTGATATCGGTACCGGTATGGCATGGTTTTTGAGTTACTAAATCATCTTACGTTTTATTGAACCTCTATAACTAGCCCCTAACTTTGCCAAAGCTTGCAATGCACTGTAAAGGACTTGGGAAGACAGTAAAACTGCATGTGATGCTAAATGTCTTCAACAGGCTTCTAAAACTCGGAGTTTTTAACTGCTGCCGTTCGCTTGGGTGATATCTTACTGGCCAGTTATAGCGATCAGAAAAACCAAACCAAAAAAATGGTGGAGGCTACCGACTGCTAGATATTGTTTAATAATAATAAAAGCCAAATGCAGTCTTGATGAGTATGTCCACTCAGCATCTGCAGGTGCCTTTAGTCAAAGCTATTAAACAAGAGCTTAATTATAAGAGTTCAGTTCGCTTGTGGCTCTCATCATATTCGCATCATATTCGCACTCATGTAATTTATTATGTTATGAATTCAAATATATATTTCATGTTTATTAATTTAGTAATATTAAATTGAAGTGTTTATCGGAAACCATATGTTTTTATTTCGATACACAACAATTGGCGACGAGAAATTAAAACACGATCCCAAAATTATGCATGTGCTTGTATAGTTCAATCAAGTGCATTATATATATATATAGCTACCTATATATTAAAAAAAAAAAAAAAAAAAACGGTTTAAATCCAAGTGGTAAATTTGCATGCATTGAATTTAATTAATTATTATTAATTTTAATTATTCAATTAAAAATGAGTGACGAATTAAATAAAGTACTCACTACGCTGATAGCGAGCCAAAATATTTTTTTGGAAAATTTGGTCAAACAAATTAATGTAAAATCTGAACCAAACATTACTGAAAACAGAAATCACATTCCGCCATTTTATGCTTTTGATAAAGAAAAAAGTTCGTGGGTTACATATGAACAGCAATTAAAACAGCACTTTACAGCTTACGGTGTTTCATGCGAAGATAAAAAACGCGCTTATTTCCTTTCTTGGGTTGGATCGGAGACTTATGAACTCTTAGGGAAATTGTATGGCTCTTCCGATTTAGCATCAGAAAAATATGATAGTTTAATTGATAAGCTATCCACTTATTTTCAATCGAAAGTGCATGTATGCACGTCACGCTACAATTTTTTCAAAAGCCGCATGCAAAAAGATCAATCATATTCCGAGTGGATTGCAGAGCTACGAGGTCTTGCCAAAAATTGTAAGTTTGCATGTGTTACAGAGGCATGTAAAAAGGAATATATAGATGAGATGATTAGAGATTCCATTATTCTCCACACGCCGCACGATGCCGTGCGTTCAGCAGCCCTACAAAAAACGAACCCCACCTTGGATGAGGTTAAGGTAATTGCAGAAGCATATGAGGCTACGCAAAAGTCTTTACAGTTATTAAAAAACGAACGTTATGAGCCAATTAGTGAAATTAATCAGTTAACTTCTTCTTCAAACTTAAATAATCAAAAATACGGACCAAGAGGGCGAAGCAAAACCCGAAATTATAGCAAAAATAGACCACCCCGGCAGCAACAAACGAGTAGCGTTACACAAAAATCTTGTTCTGGCTGTTTTAGTCATCATCCGAAAGCGAATTGCAAATTTTTGAATGCCATTTGTAACAAATGTGGCAGGAAAGGTCACATAGCTCCAGTATGTCTTCCATTTGGTAGTAATCGTAGTTCTTTTTTTAATCATCAACGAAAATGGCCCGTTAGAAACGATCATGTGAACAGTTTATCTGAAGATAACATATTTTCTGTCGATGATTCAATGCAAGTAATCGGCAACAAGTTGTTTTTGACATTGAACATAAATAACCGTGAGGTGAAGTTCTTGTTGGATACCGGTGCAAGCAAATCAATGATAGGGTTATCGGGGTATAATGAGATCAGCTGTCCAATTTATTCAAAATCGACACGGATAATGAAATCATATGGTGGGGTCGATGTCCCCTTGCTGGGAGAAGTTGATGTCGATGTAAAGTTTAATGGATTTACAAAAAAATTGCCTTTGCTGATCACGAACATGGAGCACGGTGATAACATTTTTGGTTGGAATTGGGCAGAAGCATTTGGGTTACATGTTAATTTTGATGGTGGTACTGAGACGAGTGTTCTAGAGAGTGTGTCATCAAGTGATGTAGATGCATTATGTGCTAAATATCCAGATTTATTTGCATCTTCATTAGGACACTGCAATTCTGTCAAGGCAAAGCTCTATTTAAAACCCACTGCAAGTCCAAAATATTTTAAAGCAAGACCAATTCCTTATGCACAACTGGAACAGTTCAAGTTGGAAGCGAATCGTTTAGAGAAAGAGGGAATCTGGAAACACATCCGCTTTAGTGAATGGGCTGCGCCAATCGTGATTGTTCCGAAGCGTAATCAAAAGCTGCGCATTTGTGGGGATTTTAAAGTTACGATCAACCCACAGCTTGAAGTTGATCAGTATCCAATTCCTCGGCCCGAGGAATTGTTCCATAAGCTATCCAAAGGCCAATATTTTAGCAAGTTGGATATGTCTGACGCATATTTGCAAATTGAGTTAGAAGAAGATTCAAAAAAATGTGCTGTTGTGAATACGCCGTTGGGTCTATATCAATACCAACGTCTGCCTTTTGGCATTGCTAGCGCTCCTGCAATATTTCAACGAACACTAGAAGCAGTCCTGGCGGATATTGAATGTGCTGTGTACTTAGATGATATCTTAGTAACAGGAACGAATATGCAAGAGCACCTATACAATTTAGAAGCCGTTTTCAAGCGTTTATCTCACAATGGTCTGCGAGTCAACCTACAAAAATGTGATTTTTTGAAAACTGAAGTGGAATACTTGGGTCACATTGTTAGCTCCAAGGGGTTACGTCCAGCTGAAAGCAAGGTGGAAGCCATTCGAAAATTACCTCGTCCATCAAATCTCAAAGAGCTGCAGTCATTCATGGGTAAGATAAACTATTACAACAGCTTTATTAAAAGTTTTTCCCAAATAGCAGCACCCCTAAATGAGCTCAGAAAACAAGATGTTTTATTTCAATGGCGAGCTCCACAAGAAAAGGCTTTTCAAAACCTGAAGCAGCAAGTGGAGAATGCAACATACCTTGCCCATTTCAATCCTGAACTACCTATTATTCTTGCAACGGATGCTTCATATTATGGGATAGGTGCGGTGATCTCTCACCTCCAGCCAAATGGAACAGAACAGCCGATAGCCCATGCATCTAAAACTCTCAACGATTCACAACGCAACTATAGCCAAATTGAGAAAGAGGCTTTCTCAATTATTTTCGGAGTAACAAAATTCCGCCAGTATTTATATGGCCGCCGCTTTATTCTATACACCGACCACAAGCCATTAATTTCGTTGTTCCATCCAAACAAAAAGCTTCCCACAATAACAACTGGCCGTTTAACACGATGGGCATTAACTCTAATGAGTTTTTCATATGAAATCCGATATAAACCATCAAGCAAGCATGCTAACGCAGATGCACTCTCGCGTTTGCCAGTGGGCCCAGATACAGAATTTGACGCTTTAGAAGAATCTTGCCAGGAAATCTCATCTGAAATTGAAGAAAAAATAAATGATTTTCCTGTAAATGCTAGCGATGTTGCTGAAGAAACGCGCAAAGATGCAGTTTTGTATAAAATTATGCAGTATATTAAAAATGGATGGCCAGAAACTCTGCCCGCATGTGAAAAATGTTTAACGCCATATTTTAACCGAAGACTTTCACTGACGACGCAACAGGGAGTCATTTTACTGCAAACGGACTATATTCGCGTTGTGATTCCTCATAAGCTTCGAGAAAAAATCCTTAAAATGCTGCACGAAGGTCACTGGGGAATTGTTCGCACGAAACAACTCGCACGCCGTTACTGTTGGTGGCCTCAAATTGATGAAAACATCGAGTTAAATGTAAAAAAATGTACCATTTGCCAAACGTTCGCAGTCGACCCTCCCAAAGAATTTCAAAGCTGGCCGCAACCAGAAAAGCCATGGGAGCGTATCCACATCGACTTTGCCGGCCCATTTTTAAATCAAATGTGGTTAATTTGCGTAGACGCACTATCAAAATTTCCGTTTGCTATATCACTCAAAAATATATCATCAAGCAATACAATCAAAGCACTTTCAAGAATATTTGCGCTGGAAGGATTACCGGAAGTAATCGTTAGTGACAATGGCACACAATTTTCATCGAAGGAATTCGCTTATTATTGTACGTCCAATGGAATACAACATTTAAGAACCGCACCATTTCATCCATCATCAAATGGAGAGGCTGAACGTTTTGTTCGCACATTTAAAACGAACTTGCGTAAAGTCTGTGAGGAGGAGAACAATATGGATACTGCAGTTTCAAAATATTTAATGACATATCGGACAATGCCTAATCCGTTAACAGGAAAAAGTCCTGCTGAAATTCTTCATGGTAGAGCTCATCGAACCATTTTGTCACAAATAGCACCGAATTCCAAAGTCAACCGTCGAAGTTCATCATGTCCGGAGTTTGCAATAAACCAACACGTATACGTTCGCAACTTTTCCAAAGGTCCCAAATGGTATGAAGGAACTGTGATTTCACATCTGGGTTCCATAACATACTTAGTTCGCACTGTCAAAGGTCTTTGGAAACGCCACCAAAATCAACTAAGAACCAGACAAGAGGACCTCAGCACAGAAAGTTTTAAGTTTCGTATGTTATAACGGTTGATTAAACGGTTTACAAGCCTTAATGGATAATCGTTTTTTACAAGCATTTCAATCAATAGCTTCTTGTTGTCCTTTGAGAAACGTGCATGACTAAGGCGATTGACACGATCGATGAGTCCGTACGCTGTGCTTATTTTTTGGTTCATTGGGTGTATTGATTTGTAGTTCAACAAACGTCCTGATGAGACAGGCTTCCGATACCATTTTGTAAAAAATGTTTTTTCTTTTTCATCACGGAATACTGTCATATCTAAAAACGGAATACTATTCGAAAATTCACGTTCGACAGTAAATTGAATTCTATCATCAATACAATTGAATAAAAACAAAATTTCATCAATCGAATCTCTAGGAAGCAACAAAAACATATCATCAACATATTTTTTCAAGATCTTAATTCTCTTGGAGTGCTCTTCCATTATTGCTTGCGTTTTGTCCAAAATATCATCCAATAATAACTCCACTAGAATCGGTGATATTGGAGCGCCCATTGGGGTGCCGTAGCCCTGTTTGTAGCACTGTCCGTTAAATGAAAAATAACTGTTTGAAGTACAAATCTTTATCATTTCAATAAATTCATTCATATCAAGATTGGTATGATTGTCTTAAAATATCTTAAAATATCCAAAATATTTAAAATACCTATCTGTTTGTAAAATTTGAACCACCCTGTATACGATCCACTAACTGAAGCTTGTCAATTTCATGGAAAAGTTTGACATTTCATTCACTTCAAATAATTGTTTACGTTTTAATGATTAAGTTTGCTTAAGATTTTCGCCTTTTTATTTATTAATTTATAATAATTTTACGTATCAATGCTAGCTATTTACATAATTTTTTGTTAAAAAATATTGTTTATATGGCTGTTGTTGAGAAAATATCTTTACAGACACAGTCGATATTACTTATACAGTAAGTGCTAACATTATAATTTTGTTCAAGTGAAAATTGATATGTATATATATGTATAAATGTTATTGTTATGAATCCACTCTCCCGTTCCAGGCCCTGAAGAAGATTCTAACCAGAATCGAAACGTCGGCAAATATTAAATAAACATCGACTAAAAAACAAAGACTGCATTTGGCTTTTATTATTATTAAACAAACCAAAAAAATGTTCAAATGGAAAAGTTTGTATGTTATGATTCGATTTAAAACACAAATGCTACACAAATTATGGCAACCAACTCAGAGAATTTGTTTTGCTAGTAAAGATTTCAATTGAATTGAATTAATAAATTACATATTTTTGTGACAGATTTTGTTATACATTTGTCTGTTATAATTATAATTGACCAATTATATAAATGCATTGTAAACAAAAGGTATTATTATATTAACATTTTTATTTGCAAAATAAATACTCTGAGTTGGTTGCCATCGGGTCAGTGTAGCATTTGTGTTTAAAATCAAATCATAACATACAAAATTTTCCATTTTTTTTTCGGTTTGGGTTTTGTGATCTCTATAGCTGGATCTTTAAGTAAATAATTATAATCTTCTTATATATATATATATATATATATATATATATATATATATAAGATTACTAGCAAACCCATGCCCGCTTCGCTGAGCAGAGTTCCAATGGGCTGTTACCTGCAGTTTAGCCAAGAGGCGTATACATTTTTTTCAATTTGACAGGCTTGAGAAATGCTAAAATTGAATGGTACCTATAGAAAGAAAACTTTGAATAAAATTCGTTCTTTAAATTCAGAATCAAATCGTTGGTACTCTGCATTCATTCAAATCTATTGACTGTGTAACAAACGAAGATGAAGCCACTTATTATCCAACAGATTTTTTAAACTTCTTAGATGTACCTGACTTACCACAGCACAATTTACAACTGAAGGCGGGCTCGGTAGTAGTCATCAGCTTCGAAATCTAAAACAACCAAAACTATGCAATGGAACGCGCTTGGTGAAAACTGATGAGTAATGTCTAACATTTCATTCTAATGCTTTCTTATAAACAACATTTTTTGTATTACCATCTTTTACATAAATAAAAAGTGCGGTCGGTTTCCCTACTCTAGAACACCCAACATGACCATGAGAAATCAATACCGCAAATTTTCAAAGATTGACCTTGGGCTTTATTTATAGTGATGGCAAAAGCAAGGCGAATAGAAAATTGATGACGTTTAAAATCAAATGGCAAATCAGGGTATAATCATTGGAATTCCGGGGATCAAAACATCTTCCCCTTTATATTTGCTACTAAGAATCGTAGCTTCAATTAGATTGTTCATTCACTTTCTTACAGCTAGTCTAGTACCATTGAAATGTTGAGGTTGAATAATATTACGCATTATTATAATCGGGATCCAATTTTTAGAGCTAAATAATGAGGTGGCAGTCCCGGTAAATCAAGCGAATTCAAAAGTTCCGTCTGGTAATTCACTACGTCATCCTCATTTATAATTGCATCAACTCATTTGTTGGCAACAAATTGTTCATCTATTTCTTCTAAAATAGATGCATTAATTTCAGCGACATCTGTATTTTTGCCTTTACCTCTTTCAATTAACACACTATGAACCAATTCTTTCTTTGAATTCCTCATACAATAGAAATTTGTAGTGTAATTTGGCCATTTGAACTACGAACGTCAACGGACATTTTTCCATTTCCAATATCCAACAGCTGCTTTGAAAATTCTGCAGCAGATGGGTCACTTTAGTGAGTGTTTTAACATATATCCACAAAGGAGAACATTTAAGGCATTGACATCCGCAGTAGTCGATCGGGGTATGACCGGCAAAGTTTGTCTAAAGTCACCCGCCAACAATATCATGGCGCCGCCAAATATTACATGTAGGCGCTTCGTTAACATGGATGTTTAAAGGCAATTTAAGTGCAGAGTGCCCTGTTCGACCACCATTAATTGATTGCATACTGGCAAGTGCATTTGCAACATATGCAACACACGTAGCATACATGGTATTATTTTTTTTACAGACAAACCTGGTGCAAATAAATACCTATTGGGCAAAAAAAGAATCATTAAATTTGGTGTTGTCAAACTCTAGATATAAAAGCGGGAGACGTACGAATGGCCGACAAAAAAAATGTCGACTGGATAAATATAAAGTTCATCGACTTTCAAAATGTCGACTGAAATTTGATCGACAAAAAATAAAGTCGACAGTTTAAAATACAGACTATTTAAATGTCGACTGAAAACGTGTCGGTAAAAATGTCGACTTTTGTCCAAAATACAATAAAATAAAACAAAATGCTCTCTTTTAAAATGTTAACTAAATTTTATAATAAATCCAATGTTATAAATTAAAAAAAAATTGTTTTTTCACAAAATCCTCCATAAAAAAAGAATCACCAAAATGTTTTCATTGTAAAGTTAAATGAACTGCTATGTTATTTAAGAAATCGATTTTGTTATAATTATTTTTATCATTTAAAATGACTGACAGTTCTTGTTCTTGTTTTAAAGTTGACTTTTTTGGCTTCCTTCTCTCTCCTTTCTTAATTTTACTTACAATTTGTTTCACAACCAAGTGCTCCTTTGCCAGCTTTGCAACCAATTTATATAGACCAATGTGTGATCCGCCCACAAGAACTTTTAATCGCCTATGCCAAGCTTCTAAGGTGTTTTGAGTTCTAGGCAGTTTTAGTCGCATTTGGTCGTGCACTGACCAAAATTCTGGCTTGTAGAAAGGAAAAGTAAATTTCATTTCATTTGATAAGGAACGTTTTCTGCTTTCACACCCTATATAATTCCTTTGAAACCAATTTGCTATTCGCATTGCATCATTGTCCAAAATAGTTCTTAACTCCTGGAAATATCCTGCTATCTCATCTGGTGGTAAAAATGCAAGTGATTTAAGCATCCGCATTTGACGACTAAATTGTTCATTATTTCCATATTTAACTTGTAGTTTTTCGCTCTGAATTTTTCGCCATATAATTGAACCAAAATGAAAAAAACATCCTTTGTTTATCGATTTAGGGAAAATGTTTTTAGTTGCAGCAATTATTGCCTTTTCAAAATCAGACAAAATGAATTCGGGTGACAATGGAATGTTATATTTAGAGCCTAGACGACAGAGTTCGTAAAAAAAATCTTCATAGAGCTTCTTGCTTTTGCTACTCATAACACAAAATATGAGTGGCAAAGCTTCACCATTAACTATGCCTTGAATAGTAAATAACTGTCGCATTATGGATGGTACAACTTCGAATGTACCATCCATAAGCCACACCTTACACTGCGATAATAGTTCTAAATTTTGTTTACTTCCCAAAATCAAAAATCTGTCGTTATTCAATTTTTTGTCGGCGAGAATAAATAATTCACCTTCTATTTGTTTTAAATGATGCGGCACGCAAATTTCATTGATATTCTCGGGCTCTTTATACTTATTGGCTCTTACTCTTTTTATTTTTTGTTTTTGGCTAACATTATTAGGTAGGTAAACACGACACTCTTCTTTGCACTTGACAACACTTTCAGTTATAATGTTGACGGGAGCATTATCCGTTATATTGGCAAGTTCTTTAACCACTGCATTAGCTTTATACACATGTAGCTTAGAAGGTGAGGGGTCATGAGAATGGTTTGAAGCGTTCCTATAAACGTTATGTTTTTCACTAACAAAAATTGTGCTTACGCGCCCTTTACAATTTAATTTGTATTTACTTTCACATCGCCACCGATATATATGTTTTTGTTTTTTTTCTAAATGATAAACAAAGCCGTCAATAACTAATTTTTCATTATTTTTGTTTGATTTAATTAAAGTAACACTGCACTCCATATTGTCTGTTTTCATTGAATGACCAAAATGTACTGAAAGTTGCAGGTTCCA
The DNA here is from genome assembly GCA_916050605.2 of Platycheirus albimanus. NCBI lineage: Eukaryota > Metazoa > Arthropoda > Insecta > Diptera > Syrphidae > Platycheirus > Platycheirus albimanus. The sequence continues at coordinate 59,578,753 of OU696697.1, read as the reverse complement.
ACTTCCAAGTTGGTATGATTAAAATAAAACTGTTAAAATTAACGTTACCTCAGTTATCCGAGAGCAGCTTGTTGATTGAGAGTCGACAGTGTCAAAGTGAATGATGTTCACATGCATGCGGCGCCGCATGCATGTGAACATCATTCACTTTGACACTGTCGACTTTTTTATGTGTCGATATTTTCAAAATCGACTTTATAAGAGTCGACATTTTAATCAGTCGGTATTTTTACCAATCGACGTTTCGAAAGTCGACATTATGCCGATCGATTTTTTTAAATCGGCATTTTAAAAATCGGCAAATCGGACCCAACCCTATAAAAGCATTTGTTGCAAATACTTTATATTACATGTTGCATAATGATTCATAACTATGCATACATTTCAGTTATGATCAATTATTGAATTTGTTGATTAGTTGATTGCATGGTGGCAAGTGCATTTGCAACATATGCAACATACGTAACATACATTGTATTATTTTTGTTACACAAAAACCTGGTGCAAATAAATACCTTTTTAGCAAAAAAAGAATTATCAAATTCTGTGTTGTCAAACTCGAGATATAAATGGTCAAACATAAATCAAACTCATTTTTATATATAGAAATATATATATATATATATATATATATATATATATATATATATATATATATATATATATATATATATATATATATATATATATATATATATATATATATATATATATATATAAGATAAGATAAGATAAGAAGAAGAAGATAAAAATGAAACATTAAAAATACAATTGAAAATATTTCAATCGATAAATACTACACTCTACGATTTATAAACTGGATTTTGGTACAGTGTATTAAAAAAAAAACACATGGTTAACACTCACCAAAAGTATGTCTGTTCGCAATGAGAGCACGATATAAAAGAACTCAAAGCACATAAGAGAACTGTCAACTGAATTCAAATGACAGCAAATTAATATTAACATAATGCACTTACAACTACATTTGACAACTGTGTACACATATACAGTCATACAGTACAACAGAAACGCTCATCAGCGGCTGTGTATTTGTTGTTGTTTTTGCCATACAGGCATTTCGTATGAGAGGAAAGCATTACTCACATAAAATGTCATAACTCAGGAACGGCTGCACCGATTCCAAACAAACATCACACAAACATACCACCTCCTCATATGTAGGAACAAACTGTAAAATTTTTGTGTCAATCAGTTCGGCGGTTCTTGAGTTATAAGATTACCAAGGAAATGTAACTTCTTTTTATATATATAGATAAATCAGGTGTCACGTTGTTTGTCCGCGATGAACTCCTAAGCCAATGAACAGATTTTAATCAAATTTTGAAAACTGTATGCAAGGCCGTCTTTACCCTTTTGGGGGCCCTGGGCACTTTTCGAAAATGGGGCAACTGTAATTTTTTAAAGAAATAATATTTATTATTAAATCGTTTATGAAATTTTTTTTGTTGTTTTGCAGTGCAGCACGTTCTACTTTCTGTGCTACTGCTGCAACTTAAAATTGTAAGTGCAACGTACTACTGCTGCAGCTACACCATTTTGCTAAGACAGTTAGTTAGAAAATTTCATGGAAGTAAAACAAAAGAAACTTAAAACTGCCATATGGTCATTATATTAAAGTTACCGACCAGCAAGTAAATTCGAATTTTATGTTAATGCATCAAATTCTCTTTTGTGTTTGCCTTGCACCCGGGTTAGATGTTGGTGTACAGTAATTTGTATCTGAAAGCATTTTTATTTTCAAAAAATCTATGTGCTGTTTTGATCAAAATCTTCAAATCACACACATTGAAAACTAGGGTTCAATTGTTGAAATTAGCAAATAAAAGTCAATCAGAATTGCATATTTCTGTTTTAATTTGAATATAATTTCGCAGGGAATGTGATTTAAAATGTTCAGGAAAGGTTTTTTTCAGCAAAGAAAGAACGAATTCTGATCATTCTTTATGCACCTAAAATTGTATCGAAATATTTTTTTTCTTGAAAATAGACCAATAGAGGTTAAGTGATGTTTCACCAATTTGGGTTCCCCGGGCCCAGTGGGCCCAGTGGTAAAGAGGGGTCTGACTGTATGCAGTTTGATCTAACTTGGAAGATAGGATAGTTTATATCTATATATATATATATTGAGATATAAACTATCCTATCTTCCAAGTTAGATCTTTAGATTTAGTAAACGTTCATTCATAGTTTCTTAATAACAATGGTAAAAAGCGAATCTGAAAAAAATTTATCTTCTTCTTCGAGTGGTTCTGAGTCGGATTTCTGCATCCAAATCTTCTGTAGATGAGGGGCAACAAAAATAAAAACTCAGAAATTCACCTATACCACAAAATAAGCAAAACGTGTTCGAAGAGGCTACTTAATGGAGAAGGCACACTTAACATTTCTTAAGGAAGGGCTGCACTAGGGGGCGATTAATCTCAGTGGAAAAGTGATCGATGTTTATTCCTTACATTGCTATTTCACAGCTCCTCTGTTTCAAAATTATGGATGAATTTTTAAAATTCGTTAGAACATAAACTTTTATTCTCGAAATTCGATAATGGTGATCTTACACATTTATAAATAGACCGCACGCCAGTAACTGTATAAGTTGAAATTTCCCGATTGTGAAGGTTTACACACGGATCCCAATCATCCATGCTTAATTCCTATAAGTGAATGAAAAATATGATAGTTCTTGCCAATTTTCGTTACCGGTGCAAGAAAAGTTGCAAGCCACCCGATAGTTTTTTTTATTTAGTTTAGTAACCAGTTTATATTTTACTTACATGCGTAACACATTGTGCGTTTGAAAGCAATTCTGACTGACTTTTATTAGCTAATTTCAACAATTGAACCCTAGTTTTCAACGTGTGTGATTTGAAGATTTTGATCAAAACAGCACATAGATTTTTTGAAAATAAAAATGCTTTCAGATACAAATTACTGTACACCAACATCTAACCCGGGTGCAAGGCAAACACAAAAGAGAATTTGATGCATTAACATAAAATTCGAATTTACTTGCTGGTCGGTAACTTTAATATAATGACCATATGGCAGTTTTAAGTTTCTTTTGTTTTACTTCCATGAAATTTTCTAACTAACTGTCTTAGCAAAATGGTGTAGCTGCAGCAGTAGTACGTTGCAGCAGTAGCACAGAAAGTAGAACGTGCTGCACTGCCAAACAACAACAAAAATGGCATAAACGATTTAATAATAAATATTATTTATTTAAAAATTAAAAGAATAAATATTAATTCAAAGTTATGTGATTTTTTCTGTATACTTTTGGTAAACAACATTACATTTTTATATAATCATACAGGGGCCCCATTTTCGAAAAGTGCCCAGGGACCCCAAAAGGGTAAAGACGGCCTTGCATACAGTTTTCAAAATTTGATTAAAATCTGTTCATTGGCTTAGGAGTTCATCGCGGACAAACAACGTGACACCTGATTTATATATATACATATATATATATGTATATATATATACATATATATGAATAATTATAATCTTCTTATCTATATATATATATATATATTAGAAGATTATAATTATTTACTTAAAGATCCAGCTATAGCGATCACAAAACCCAAACCGAAAAAATTTTCAAATCTAAAATTTTGTATGTTATGATTTGATTTAAAACACAAATGCTACACTGACCCGATGGCAAGCAACTCAGAGTATTTATTTTGCAAATAAAAATGTTAATATAATAATACCTTTTGTTTACAATGCATTTATATAATTGGTCAATTATAATTATAACAGACAAATGTATAACAAAATCTGTCACAAAAATATGTAATTTATTAATTCAATTCAATTGAAATCGTTACTAGCAAAACAAATTCTCTGAGCTGGTTGCCATAATTTGTGTAGCATGTGTGTTTTAAATCGAATCATAACATAAAAACTTTTCCATTTGAACATTTTTTACTTGCGATTATAGGTACTATAAGGCAAGTTATGCATTCGTCGAAAAAAAAAGTTTTGAGATAACAATCAAACATGACATTACGATGATAGCGAAGACGAAAAAAGATGGTCTAAAAATTCTGTCCGTCTGTCTGTCTGTCTGTATGTAGACCTACAGCCCAAACGGGTGGGCCGAATTGCTTCAAACTTGGTATATAGACTTTTTTAGGTATTGTACAGAGGGAAATTGAAATTTTTTTTTAGCTCAAAAAATAACGGTACCTGCCATACAACCGTTATTTTAAATGCATTTTTTTCTCAAAAACGGCTCTAACGATTTTTATTTAAAAAAATCAGTGTTGCTTTTTAGGTACGACCAATCATATGGCTGAAAAAAAAAGTTTTAAAAAATGGCTAAAAACGGTACTTTCCATAGGACCGTTTTCTTTGCTTTCGACTAACTCGAAAACGACTAAACCGATTCTTTCGAAATTTCACACACATATAGCTGTAGGTAGCTCAATTTGTATTGCATACCAATATTTTTGAAAAATATTTTTTTGTATTTTTAAAAGCATTTTTTAAAAAAAAATTTAAAAAATTAATATTTTGAAAACTGCTTGTTAAATTTTTTTCTAAAAATTTTAAATAAATGTATTTGCTGAATACCTATGAACTGGCGTTTTTGAATTTTTTTTGAAAATTTTTTTCAAAAAGTTTTTCAAAAAAAACTTTTTTTCTCAAAAACCGCTACACAGATTTTTATAAATTTATTCTCATAAATTCAAATTTATAAAAGAAATAAAATGGCGTACTTTTTTTCAGCTCAAATTAGTTTAAGTATTTATTTAAGAATTTTGAAAAATTTATTTTTATCAATATCTCAAGCCCCAAGACCACTGTCACACATTAGAGCAAGTTCGTGCGACCCAGTCGTGCATTTTATGTGGTTTGGTTTTTCAGATCGCTATAACTGGCCCGTAAGATATCACCCAAGCGAACGGCAGCAGTTATAAACTCCGAGTTTTAGAAGCCTGTTGAAGACATTTAGCATCACATGCAGTTTTACTGTCTTCCCAAGTCCTTTACAGTGCATTGCAAGCTTCGACAAAGTTAAGGGCTAGTTATAGAGGTTCAATAAAACCTAAGATGATTTAGTAACTCAAAAACCGAAAGAACTACAAGAACATTATTATACACGAACAAAGCGTGTTCTCTGAGCAGCCCATGCCATACCGGTACAGGTATCAGTTGCATTTTGTCCTCTGAAGTGTTTCCACGCAAACTTTTGTGTATTTCTAGTGTAAAAGTAAAAAATGTTTGCAGCGACAAAACCAGAATTTTTGCGATAATAAGGCAAGAACAAACAAAATTTAAGATTACAATCAGACATTACATAACGATGATGGAGAAGTCGAAAAAAGTGGGACTGGAATTTCTATCCGTCTGTTTTTATGAAAATGCATGTATTTTTATGGATTGAAATTTGTATATCACGCTAAGAAAATGGTTAGTAAAAAACAGCGCTTTTAGTTTATTTAAATTTAATAAAATAACATATTAACATAAGCGAGAGCTACAGTACGTTTGCAAAGAACTGTTAGATACCCTTTTCCACATATTTTTGTATATGTAGGTATATGAATATGCGTTCGCCTCCCGCAGCCAGCCGCTGTTCCAGTTTCAGAAAAAAAATTCTTCTTTAGCAGGCAGGAAAAAATTCAATAAAATAAATTTTGTTTGGCCGATGTACAATAACTGCTGGCACAATAAAAAAAGGCGTGTGCCACGCCTATAGCTGAGACTTTTTATTGCCAGGGTAATCACTATATGAACTCATCATTCAATTTTAGGTTTGCAGATGGATTTGAACAAACAAGACAAAACTAAAATTTTTATAAATTAGATTTTAATTGGAAATAGCAATTATGGGTGTTTTTGACAATTCTTTATTTTCAAAAACCATTTTTTTTTGTTTTTAGTGAAAAGTGGGCGTCAGCCACCCCCAAAATATTTTTTTTTGATTTCATACACAAGATGCTTATGTGCAAGTAATATCCACAAAATTTAATGTTTTTCGCATTAATATATCAATTGTTATTTTATAAAAACAATATTGATGCCACACCCAAAATTCAAACATTTCTTTTCATACACAAAGTTTTTAGTTTCTACTAAGAGGGGCAAGATGCTAGCGGATTCATTATAAATATCGTTTACTTGCAAAGATAATCTTTTTATGTTTTTAGTGAAAAGTGGGCGTCAGCCACGCCCAAAATTAAATTTTTTGATTTCATACACAAGATGTTTATGTGCAAGTAATATCCACAAAATTTAATGTTTTTCGCATTAATATATCAATTGTTATTTTATAAAAACAATATTGATGGTTTTGTATGCAAAGTGGGCGTAAGCCACACCCAAAATTCAAACATTTACTAAATCAATCAAAAGAGACCACAAAAATCAAGGCTAGTGGAGGATGGAACGTAGGAAAGATTGGACTCCTTAATATTCCTCTTTGGTGAGAAGCGTAATCTTTCATCTATCTCATTGAATGCACAAAAACAAAAACTCTTTACCTCTTTCATTGTTTATTATATTATAAACTATAGTACTACCACTTGAGGTGTTTATATTATAGGTGCTTCATATTTCTGTTTTAATTTGAATATAATTTCGCAGGGAATGTGATTTAAAATGTTCAGCAAAGGTTTTTTTCAGCAAAGAAAGAACGAATTCTGATCATTCTTTATGCACCTAAAATTGTATCGAAATATTTTTTTTCTTGAAAATAGACCAATAGAGGTTAAGTGATGTTTCACCAATTTGGGGGCCCCGGGTGATTGCGGGGCCATGGGCCCGGGCCCAGTGGGCCCAGTGGTAAAGAGGGGTTTGACTGTATGCAGTTTGATCTAACTTGGAAGATAGGATAGTTTATATCTCAATATATATATATATATATATATATATATATATATATATATATATATATATATATGTATGTATATAATTTATATATATGTATATATATATATGTATGTATGTATATAAATCAGGTGTCACGTTGTTTGTTCGCGATGAACTATTAAACCAATGAACAGATTTTAATCAAATTTTGAAAACTGTATGCAGTTTGATCTAACTTGGAAGATAGGATAGTTTATATCTCAATTTATAAAGTGGTTTTGGGCAGAAATGCATTTTTGGTGCATTTTGTTAAATTAATAATAAATCTTTTGGTAGGATCTAGGATCCTCTTAAGATGTATTCAAAATTTTCTATGAAGTTTGGTCAAAATTATGTAGATCTATTTTCCACAAATGCATTTTTTGTACATTGTTTCAAATTATAAAAAAATCTTTTGGTATAGGATCTTCAAAGGATGTCTGCGAACGTTTCCGTGAAGTTAAACCAATATTCGAAAAAACAAAAATATGAACATTATCGCATGGAAACCGACTTAGTAAATTGTGATTTATATTTAGAAAAACAATATCAACATGGTAATTTAGATACCTACAAAATAATAAATTTAAAAATTATTCATAATCGGACTATGCTGACTGTTGCTACTGAATAAGGCGGAACCGGTAAGACATTTGTATTGCATTGGTACTTGCATGCATAGTCAGATATTGCGGCATTAAAGCTGCCAATAAGAAACAAAACAGTTTAAATTATTATTTTCAGTTAAATGCCAAAAAAAAAATCAAACCTTAACAATGCGCGGATTTTAAATGGTTATCGTTTGCGGGTAGCTTGAAGGCTAAATATTTCTTGCAAGAGCTAGCTGTTTTGCTTTTAGCCTATTTCACCAATGTAAAATTCGGTGAAGCTTAAATTATTGACAACAGTTTCAATAAGGGTAGATAATATTGAACTACTCTAAGTTAAAGTAGTTTGAACCATAAATTTTAAAAGGAATTTAATAATTATGTCACCATGAATTAAGAAAAGTTGTATGAGCTGTTTTTTAAGAAAAACATATACAGGGTGATTCACGAGCGTTGTGCCAAAAAGCTAGAGCGTATAGGTTGAGTTAAGGCAAAAAAAAAATCGTATGGGAGGGGGGGTCTATTCCCCCCGTTTAGCCAGGAGGGGCAATTTTATGAAAAATTGCCTTATTTTGTTAAAAAAATATTAAAAATCAACGGCTTCGTTTACAACACCGTGTTATACCTTTTTGGAAAGCCAAGAACTTCTTCTTTCATCTCGTTTTTAAATTAAATTGTTTTAACGAATAGTTCAAAAAACATAAATTTTCAAACTCAAAATTTTGAAAAAATATTTGAAAAAATAATTTTAAAACTAATTTTTTTCAAAATTTTACGTAATTAAGTATAATTTTTGTTCTCAGAATTCAACGCTCCCATTAATTTTTAATCCAACACTGAAAACAGTATGGCCCTGCGACTTTTTGTTGCCAAGGTATTCAAAAATAACCGAACCTACTTCTTCACAAAAATAAGAAAACCTAGCCTTACGGGATGGCACAAGTGATCATTTAGCCAATTTTTTCGTGTTTTTGTGAAGAAGTAGGTTCGGTTATTTTTGAATACCTTGGCAACAAAAAATCGTAGAGCCATACGGTTTTTTATACTTTATTACGTAAAATTTAAAAAAAAAATTAGTTTTAAAATTATTTTTTCAAATTTTTTTTCAAAATTTTGAGTTTGAAAATTTATGTTTTTTAAACTTTTCGTTAAAACAATTTAATTTAAAAACGAAACGAAAGAAAAAATTGTTGGCTTTCCAAAAAGGTATAACACGGTGTTGAAAAGGAAACGATTAATTTTTAATATTTTTTTTTACAAAATAAGTCAATTTTTCAGAAAATTGCCCCTCCCGGCTAAACGGAGGGGAATAGACCCCCCCTCCCATATAATTTTGTTCTTGTCCCAACTTAACCTACACGCTCTAGCTTTTTGGCACAACGCTCGTGAATCACCCTGTATTAAATGGGTTATAATGCAGTTTTTCGTTTTTGTGAGAAAAAAGACTAGCTGATTTCGTGAAGAGAGCAAACACTAAAGTAGCAATTATCTTGAGTTTTATACAGCTACTGTGTGCTACACAGGCTGTGAAAACAGTTTTCGAAAAAAAGGCAGCATCGATGATATCTAGCTACATATATAAAAATGAATTGGTGTCTGTTTGTACGCGCATAACTCGGCTGAATATCATCCGATTTGCATGGGGATTTTTTTGTAGGATTTGTATTAAACCAGGTAAACACACAACGGAGCCGATTTTTTTTTTTAAATTTTTTTTTTTCATTTGCAAAAACAAACGAGTTTCATCTCCACCTGTGCAAGTGACTACTCGGAAATGCCTCTCTATTATATTTGAAAACAAGTTGCCGGATATGCGGATGTGTATTAAACTGATGCGCTTGGTCGTATCTATACTGTTCATCCAAAAAATGACAACTGCTTCAATCTGCGATTGCTTTTGGTCAATGCGCCTGGTCAAACTTCGTACGAGAACCTGCGTACTGTTGATGGTGTGCTGTGTGCCACATTTAGAGAAGCCTGTCAGCTGCTGAATTTGCTCGCCAACGACAATCATTGGGACGTAACACTTGCAGATGCTACAGTTTCAGCGCCTGCGACTTAAATTCGTACATTGTTTGCCATCATCATTTTGACATGTTTTCCATCGAACCCCCTCATTTTGTGGGACAAATACAAGGACAACATCCCTGACGATATTTTGCATCGAGTTCGAAGAACAACATCAAATCCCGAACCTCAAATGAACGATGAGATCTGCAACGAGGCCGTGATATTGATGGAAGATATGTGTATTCTCATGTGCAGCAACCTGTTGAGTAAACTGGGAATGTCAACCCCCAATCGCTCAATGAACGATGCATTTAATCGAGAATTACAATGCGAGCGAGGATTCAATCGAGACGCTTTGACAGAAACAGTTTGCACAAATGTCCCACTGCTCAATCCCGAGCAAAAGAACGTCAACGACTCTTTGATGAAGGCGGTTGACGACGGTAACCTTGTCATATTCTTCCTGGATGCACCTGGTGGAACTGGAATAGCGGCCACGTTATTGGAAGGTGGTCGCACAGCACATTCAGCCTTAAATTTGCTACTGAATTTGCAGTTGAATGACGAAATAACGTGCAAAATTTCAAGAAATTCTGCTATGGCACAAGTGTTGAAAACTTGCAAAATTATCATCTGGGATGAATGCACAATGGCACACAAGCGAGCATTGGAGACTCTTGATCGAGCAATGAAAGATTTACGGAACAATGTGAGACGCTTTGGAGGAGCAATGATATTGCTAGCCGGTGATTTCCGTCAAATTTTACCAGTAATCCCGCGATCAACGCCTGCAGATGAACTCAACGCTTGCCTAAAATTATCGTATTTCCGGCGATACGTAAAGAAGCTGCAGTTGACGACGAACATGCTAGTTGCGTTACAGAACGATTGGCAATTGGAAATGGTTGAATTACCGTTGATGCTGCAACTGGCCTGATTTCGTTCCCGCTGAATTGTGAATTCACATCATAGAAGGGAGAATTCATCATCAAAGTGTTCCCTAACATCGGTCACAAGTATTTGAATCACGATTGGCTCAGTGAACGCGCGATATTAGCTGCGAAAAATATGGACGTCGATGATTTGAATTTCATCATTCAAAATAAAATCGCAGCTCCACTGCATTCTTTCAAAACGGCGGATCGCGTAACAAATGATGACGAAGCAACAAACTATCCAATTGAATTTTTGAATTCGTTGGATGTTCCCGGTCTACCACCGCACAATTTGCAACTCAAAGTGGGCTCTGTCATCATAATGCTACGGAATCAGAACCAACCAAAACTATGCAATGGAACTAAGTTGACAGTGAAGAAACTCACGAACAACGTCATCCAAGCGACAATAATCAAAGGCAAGTTCAAAGGCCAAGAATTCCTTTAATACCAACCGACTTGCCGTTCGAGTTTAAGCGGAACCAGTTTCCCGTTCGACCCGCATTCGCCATGACAATTAACAAATCGCAAGGCCAATCGTTGCAAGTGTGTGGCCTTAATCTTGAATTGCTTTTCACATGGACAACTGTACGTGGTGTAGTCGCGTGTTGGAAAACCATCTGCATTGTTTGATTATGCACCGGACAAAAAAACAAACAACGTTGTTTGTCACAAAGCGTTGCAGTGACCTAATTATTTCGGTTGATATAAAAGTATTTTTAATAAATTTAATATCAATCGTTTAATTCTTTCTTAAGAGAGGCTCGACTTTCGAAAGGGACATTTAATCAATTTAAGGCGGAACGAAGTTCGCCGAGTCAGCTAGTATATAATATATTTCTATCCAACTTAAATTCAAAGTGTTGAGGTGTTTACCTATACCAACCGCAAACAACAAAATGTTCAATAAGGTTGTGCGTTATTTTGCAAAAGCTATTTTAAACTTACCTCCAAAACTGATTGGTTTTGTGTGTTACATTGGTTGAAATTTTGAAATCCAAATTTGTAGATTCTGTTTTTCTGAAAAAAAAGTAAAAAAAATTTGTTCAATAGACTCAAAAACTAAAACAAAAAGGCAAATATTTTTGCTGGTCACCATTATACTAAGATATATATGGAAAAGATACTTAAAAAATTTAAAGATATTGTAATCGAGTACTTCTTGGTATATAATATTTTATTAAATTCCAATCAAGATTTTCTGAGAAGTTGTTTGCTAATTTCTGAAAATGAACGTTAGGCCAACACCAGCATTTCAGTGTGTTTTGTTAGCGAAATAAATCGTAGTCATAGATGATATGTTGCCAGTGTCCTTTTTTTCGATTCACCACACAGCACAGGCCACTAAACGCATTACCTGAATCTGCGCTCTGCGACAATGACATAGCAGTTCTAAGCTTTAACATGGAAAAGCAAATATTATGAATGCTTTTGGTTTTTGTGTCTTTCTATTGAAAATACTCCTGACGCAAAATGTTTGATGATACAAACAACATTATATGTATCAATGTTCCTACGTGCGTCGTATTGAAAAATGGAATACGCCACTAGTTGAGCTTTCCAACGGAATTAAAATTTAAAATGTACTTATGCATAACTTCATTATTTATTTACAATGCGAGTTCAAGGCATGCTAAAAAATTAAAGGAAGGTATATACAGGGTGATTCACGAGCGTTATGCCAAAAAGCTAGAGCGTGTAGGTTAAGTTGAGACAAGAAAAAAATCGTACAGGAGGGGGGTCTATTCCCCTCCGTTTAGCCGGGAGGGGCAATTTTTTGAAAAATTGACTTATTTTGTAAAAAAAAATATTAAAAATCAACGGCTTGGTTTGCAACACCCTGTTATACCTTTTAGGAAAGCCAAAAACTTCTTCTTTCATTTTGTTTTTAAATTAAATTGTTTTAACGAATAGTTTAAAAAATATAAGTTTTCAAACTCAAAATTTTGAAAAAATATTTTTAAAACTAATTTTTTTCAAAATTTTACGTAATTAAGTATAATTTTTGTTCTCAGAATTCAATGCTCCCATTAATCTTTAATCCAACACTGGAAACCGTATGGTTCTACGACTTTTTGTTGCCAAGGTATTCAAAAATAACCGAACTTACTTCTTCACAAAAACAAGAAAATCTAGCCTTACGGGATGGCACAAGTGAACATTTAGCCAATTTTTTCGTGTTTTTGTGAAGAAGTAGGTTCGGTTATTTTTGAATACCTTGGCAACATAAAATCGTAGAGCCATACGGTTTTCAGTGTTGGATTAAAGATTAATGGGAGCGTTGAATTCTGAGAACAAAAATTATACTTAATTACGTAAAATTTTGAAAAAAATTAGTTTTAAAATTATTTTTTCAAATTTTTTTTTCAAAATTTTGAGTTTGAAAATTTATGTTTTTGGAACTATTCGTTAAAACAATTTAATTTAAACACGAAATGAAAGAAAAAGTATTTGGCTTTCCAAAAAAGTATAACACGGTGTTGTTAACGAAGCCGTTGATTTTTAATATTTTTTTTAACAAAATAAGTCAATTTTTCAGAAAATTGCCCCTCCTGGCTAAACGGGGACCCCCCCCTCCCATACGATTTTTTTCTTGTCTCAACTCAACCCACACGATCTAGCTTTTTGGCACAACGCTCGTGAATCACCCTGTATATGCATGCCTATACGATACCTCTACACAATTCATTTTATAAATATATGTTTTTTTTTCTATTCACTTGCGCCCAATTAAAATTTAAGAACTATCTATTTTTACTTGCGATTATAGGTATGTACTATAAGGCAAGTTATGGGTTCGTGCAGAAAACAAATTTTGAGATAACAATCACACATGACATTACGATGATGGAGAAGTCGAAAAAAGTGGGTCTAGAAATTCCGTCCGTCTGTCTGTCTGTCTGTCTGTCTGTTCGCGCCTCTGGAGGCTGAACGGGTGGGCCGATTTGCTTCAAATTTGGCATTTAGGATTTATTTGGCCGTCCCTCGGAACGAATTTTTTATTTTTGCTCTAGGTCCAAAAATAACGGCACCTGCCATACAATCTTGAAGACAAAAATTGATTTTCTCAAAAACGGCTCTAACGATTTTGATACAACTTTCAGAATGCTATTTTTGCAAGACAATCTATCTTTTGGTTAATTTTTTTTTTTCAAAATTTGTCTAATAACGGTACCTCTCATAGAACCAGTATTTTCAAATCAAATTTTCTCGTAAACTATACATTAGATTTCAATAAAATTTTGGTCACAGGAAGTCATTCATAATTTTATTAATATGGCATTTCAAAATTTCCAAAAAAAATTTTTTTTTGATTTTTTATAATTTTTTTCAAAAAAATTTTTGGTTTTCGAAATATGTTGGAAACAGGTATATTGATTTTTGTTAAAATTATTTTTCAAATGTAAACTACACATTGCCATATATTTGCATACTCAAATAAATTTCAAAATATTTTTTGAAAAAGTTTTTCAAAAATAACCTTTAAAAAAAAAAAACTGGTCGAACGATTTTCAATATTTTTTTTCCTAGATTGACGTATAGCTTTGAAATTTTATTGCATACTTAGTTTTTCCGAGAAAACTCTTAACCTAATTTAAAAAATAAAAGAATTTTCGGAATTATTTAATTTTTTTTAATATCCATATATGCACTACGCAATTGCTTATCATAAGAGCAAGTTCGTGCGAACCAGTCGTGCATTTTATTTATTTTCTACTTTTTGCCCACAAGTAGGTTTAAGTATGCCTTTCTTGCTTGTAGCATATCAGAACCTGCAGCCCAAGTAGATGAAGTGATATCCAATCAGATGTATGTATCTGAAAATCTGAATATAATGCTCTTTCATATTATGGGATAACACTTGACATCGCCTTTAGTAAGTTCATTTTATATGACTTAAATAAGAGGAGAAGAAATGCAAATTGTTCTCAAAAACAATATCCCCGTTAATATATAGGTACATATATGTACCTACATACATTTACACTAGCTGAAATGCACCCGCTTCGCAGGGTGCTAAATAACTTCAAAAATATAATAATTTATTATTGAATTTATTATGGATTAAAAAAACTATGGTTGCATTGGAGACTATTTTGTTAAAACACTATGGAGGGAGACTATTTCGTTAACAACAAAATATGTATATAATTTGTATTACAGGAGATATTTAAGCGGCACATACACGAGTCAAAATCTCATCAAGCATGTGAAAGTGTGTTTGTTAATTCTTTTACGCATTGAATATACTATACACACATCAAGCATAATTTTTTCGTAGATTTTGATGTGAATGCATGTGCATGTGCGGTTTGATGGTTGGGTCACAGACAAAAGAAATATACAGATTTAGAATAGTAGAACAAAAGCATGTTCAAAAAAAATTCAAAGCTAGCAGACCAAAATCGAAAACTAGCATACCTCATACTCAAACATGTACGAAAAATTGACATCCTTCGAAAAAATTAAACATACCTTTATCATACCATACCTCCATACCAAAAAACCAGTTCCTAGTCCTACCAATACGAACCACGTACCACGGTCCAAGGCACGGTGGAGGATGGAGTGGTGGAACTGCAACCACGATCAAGGAAACACAACTCAACTACTGTTTGAGTTTGAGGATTTGAGGGTTGATTGAAATTTTTTTAGCAGTGCACCTGAATTTGTCAAACCGAATGGTTAGTTAGTATTTTTTTTTCAGCTTAGATAAAAACATTTTATTTGTGTACCTATCTTATATTTCACCTTACTTTTCTTTTACTACTTTTAATTACTAGATATAGTTGGATTCTTGAAAACAAAGTCCCTATTTGTTTTGTAGGTTTATGCAGTTAGTTTTTGTAAATACATTTATAACGGGTGATTTTTTAAGAGGTTTAGAACTTAAAAAAAAAAAACACAAAAAATTCGAAAAAATGAATGAAATATTTATTTGAATCGATAGTTTGAACCTTGCAATTTAATGTTTAAAGATAATTTCATGCAAATGTTGACCGCGGCTGCGTCTCAGGTAGCCCATCCGCTGAGTCCAATTTTGGCGTACTCTTTCACACATATCGGCCGGTATCTCACGAATGAATGCATGGATGTTGGCTTCCAGTGCGTAAATCGAAGCGGGCTTGTCCCTATAGACATTAGCCTTGACATACCCCCACAAAAAATAGTCTAATGGTGTCAAATCGCACGATCTAGGCGGCCAATTGACCGGCCCGAAACGTGAAATTAACTGTTCACCAAACTCGCCTCGCAATTGCGCCATTGTTTCGCGTGCTGTGTGGCATGTGGCACCGTCTTGTTGAAACCACATACCATGCAAGTCAAGAACTTCCATTTCGGGCAAAAAAAAGTTTGTTATCATCGCTCGGTAGCGTTCACCATTGACAGTAACGCTGCGATTCGCATCATCTTTGAAGAAATATGGCCCAATAATGCCGCCGGTCCATAAACCGCACCAAACAGTGGCTTTTTCGGTATGCATTGGTAGCTGTTGCAATGCTTCTGGCTGATCTTCACTCCAAATGCGGCAATTTTGCTTATTTACGTACCCATTCAACCAAAAATGAGCCTCATCGCTGAACACAATTTTTCGATAAAAAAGCGGATCCTCGGCCAGCTTTCCAAGAGCCCATTCACCAAAAATTCGGCTTTGTGGTAGGTCGGCTGTCTTTAGTTCTTGCACCAGCTGTATCTTAAAAGGCTTTACGCCCAAATCCTTTCGCAAAATTTTCCACGTAGTGCTGTAACAAAGGCCTAACTGCTGTGAACGGCGCCGAATCGACATTTCACGGTCTTCTGTCACACTAGCTGATACGGCCGCAATATTTTCTTCCCTACGCACAGTACGTTAACGTGTTGGTGGTTTAAAAAAAAGAAAGTAAAGTAAAATAAATCTGATGGCTTACTTCATTTTTTCCACAAAACGTTTTAACTATTGATTTTTAAGTGATTAATAAAATTTCATATGATTTTTTCAATGCCTTTTTCCGAAAATCTCAAGCCCCAAGACCATTTGAACACATTAGAGCAAGTTCGTACGACCCAGTCGTGCACTTTATTTCTTACGTTCTACGGCAAAAGCGTATAACGTTAAATTTACTACAATTTTCTTGGTACAAAAGTTGTTGTATGCCATTTCGTTACCGTGATAAGGAAAAAGAGGAGGAAGGGGGAACTGCAAAATTTTCGACCTTGCTCTGGTTTTCCCTCGATAACTTTTTTTCCTTGAGTATCACTGCAAAAGCTAACTGTACATTTTTGTAGAACGTTAAATTTCCCACAACTTTAATGGTTCGAAAATTGTTGTATGTCAATTCTTTACGAAGAAATGTGAAAAGAGGAGGAATTGAAAATTTTTCGACCTCAATCCGGTTTTCCCTTAATAACTTTTTTTCCTTACGTCTTACGAAAAAAATTTGACTAAATTTTTTGAAGGGCATTAATTTAATTTCCTACAATTTCAATGGTTCAAAAATTGTTGTGTGTCAATTCTTTACGAAGAAATGGTAAAAGAGGAGGGAGGTGGAAATGCAAAATTTTCGACCTTGCTCCGGTTTTTCCTTAATAACTTTTTTCTTTACTTTTTACAGGAAAAACAGATTTCAGTTTTTTTGTAGAACGTCAAATTTCCTACAATTTGAATGGTAAACAATTTGTTGTTTGTCAGTTTTTCCCCCAAAAAATACAAAAAGAAGAGGAGGCTGGGACTGCAAAATTTATTGAAAAAATGTTACCAAGTTTTTTTGTAGAACGTTAAATTTCCTACAATTTCAATAGTTTAAATATTGTTGTTTGTCAATTCGTTACGAAAACATGGTGTTTCGAAAAACAGCGATGTCAACAAATGCAGAATTCCACTATATTTCTTCGTATATACCCGAATATAATCTTTGAATGAAAAATTACCTGTTTTTTGAAGCGCCATTATCTCGGTTACAAATTAACATACAAAGATGTTTGTGTTAACAAAATTGTAGGAAATTTTATGCTCTACAAAGTAGATTATGTTTTTGTCATAGGACGTAAGGAAGAAAAGTTATTGAGGGAAAACCGGAGCAACGTCCAAAAATTTGCAGCCCTTCCCCCCTCCCTCTTTTAGCACAGGGCCATCGAGATCAAAAACTTAGCAAAATGTTTGTTAACTATCCCTGAACGAAATCCCCAAGTTTCATTAACTTTTGACCTTTTTCCACCTAAGGAAGCAGGTTAGGAAGCAATTATTGTGTTCATTTGAAAAATACGCACTGCGCAAGTCAGTTTGGGGTAGGTTTCTGTTGAAAATAAAGTGCACGACTGGGTCGTACGAACTTGCTCTAATGTGTTAAAATGGTCTTGGGTGCTTGAGATTTTGGGAAAAAAGCGTTGAGAAAATCATATATAAATTTTATAAATCACTAAAAAATCAATACCTAAAACGTTTTTTTTAGAAAAAGAAGAAGAAGCCATCAGGTTTCTTTTACGTTTTTGAATTTTTTTCAAAATCGTTCGACCAGTTTTTTCAAAAAACAGTTTTTTTGAAAAAAATTTCGAAAATATATTCCAAATTTTGTTTGAGTATGCCAACTTCTAGCACTTTGTAGTTTTTATCAGAAAAATAAAAATAAACAATATAGATTAAGCCATTCTTGGAAAAAACAAAAATTAAAAAAAATTTTGAAACTTTTTTAAAAAACTCAAAAAAAGTTTTTTTGGATAAATTTAAACATTTATGTTATTTCTTTTATAAAAGGGCTTCAACATTAAAAATTTCATCGAAATCCGTCAAGTGGCTTACGAGAAAATCGGACTTCAAAAAACCGGTTCTATGGGAGGTACCGTTATAAGACTTTTCCTGAAAAATCTATTCCAACCAAAACATAAAGTTTGCACATAAAACACTATTCAGAAAGTTTTATCAAAATCGTAGGAGCCGTTTTTGAGAAAAATCAATTTTTCACTAAAAATCATATGGCAGGTGCCGTTAGTTTTGAAGGTAGAATGCTAATTTCAAAAACCCCTCTGTAGGACGTCATACGAGGTTTTAATGAAACATGACATTACGATGATAGAGAAACCCAAACAAATGGGTTTCGCCATACCGTCCGTCGGTCTGTCTATGCGTCTGTGCGAATGTGCGCTTTTTAACGTCATGCTACAGCCTAAACGGCTTGACGGATTTTCTTCAAACTTGATACATAGCAGTTTGAAGAAAAACGGTTGTCGAGTTTTTTGTATTTCGTTTTAGCCCGGCTGAAACTGGTACATTTCAAGTAACGGTTTTTTTTTTCATTTTTAATTTACTCGAAAACGGCTATAACGATTGGGACTAAACTCAGAATTTAACTTACCTAAGATATTTCTAACAAAACTGCGTTTTTGTTTTTTGGGTTAAATGATCGTAACGAAAATCAGAAAAAAACGGCTTTTTCAAATGGCTTTCAACGGCTTGATTGAATTGACTTCGTTGGGCATAGTTCTTCATAGTTTTTCACAAGATGGCTCTGTTAATTTTTCAGTGAATCCTTTTTAAACGGTGGCTTCCATACAATGAGCCGTTCAGTTTAAGCAAACTTTTTTGGTTTTTGCTAATTTGCTCAAAAATGGCTTTAACGCTTTTGATTTAGCTTTGTGTATCATATTCTTTTAGTGTTTTTAACAGAACTGAGTTTTTAGTTTTTGGCTAAAAATGCAAATAACGGAGATTGCTCTTAACGGCTTTTTTTTTCAAATGGCCATAAGTTTGTCAATGGTTGTATCGAATTCACTCAAACTTTTTTGGCATAGTTCCTTTCATTTTCCTATCAGATGGCATTACATTTTTTCAGTTACTCTTTTTTAAATGGTTGCTCCCATACAAAGAGCCACTCGGTTTTGGCCAATTTATTCTTTTTTATTTTTTCTAATTTACTCAAAAAGGGCTTCCCCGATTTTTATGAAACTTTGTGTAATAGTATGCTTCAGAGAAAACGGCATTTTTATTTTTTGGCTATACCTACCAGATAATATCGGAAATTGGTTTTAACAGTTATATTAATTTGGACATAAGTGGACATTTGCTTCATTTATATAACCCAAAAGATGACATCTAAATTTCAAATATGAGAGGTTATTTAACATCAGCTCCCGTATATCGGTTTTTCCAGTTTTAGTCAATTTTTTTTTTAGTTTTTACCAAATTTTTTTTTACCAATTTTTGTATTCTTATTACTCGAATTTTTATTTTTTTAAACATCGTACTATTGCACCCACAAAACAAGTACGTGCGACCCAGTCGTGCATTTTATTTTTCCAAACAAAGTTTTTTTTTAAGAAGCTGTTTATACATATAATGTAGGTTGAACTCGAATACAATAGAATAAATGTATGTATGGTATGTATATGGTAATAAGGTATATAAATATATGTTTATATTTTCCGTAGCAAAAGCTATTAAAATGCTTTTAATATCAGCAGCAAAGTCCTGGAAAAAGAGGTAGGATTTGAACGACTAAACTGATTGAGTTCTCAGTTTTGTTTTTTTTGTATATGAGGGTTTTCCAATTACTTAGTCAGTTAGTTTTAATAATAAAGCCTAGTAATCAGATCGCGCTAAAATGTATCTTCCATACAAATTTTCACCCAATATAAATTTTAGCTTGGGTTTTTAGCTGAGTAGTACCTACTCACTTCAAGCTAAATTCCAGGTGTCAGGCTAACGGCTAAGAAAAAAGTCTCCACAAAATTTAGCTTGCGAAAGAATTGTAAAACACATTATTTCCCAAGATAAATTCTGACAGTTGTCAGAAGGTCTTGCGAAGGTCACACGAACTTGCTCTTGAATTTGTTCGATAATTGCTAGGTGGCTACATAATGTAGGTATATTAAATAAAGTGCACTACTGGGTCGCATGAACTTGCTCTAATGTGTGACAGTGGTTTTGGGGGGCTTGAGATTTTGATAAAAAATAATTTTTTTAAATTTTCAAATAAATACTTCAACTAATTTGAGCTGAAAAATAGGTACGCCATTTTATTTCTTGAAAAAATTTAAATTTATGAGAATAAATTTATAAAAATCTGGAGCGGATTTTGAGAAAAAATTTTTTTGTAAAAAATTTCTGAAAACATTTAAAAAAAAAATATCCAAAACGCCAGTTCATAGGTATTCAGCAACATTAACATATTTATAATTTAAAAAAAAAGTTTAATGAGCAGTTTTTAAAGTATTAATTTTTTTTTATTTAATTCCTTTTAAATACAGAGAACTATTTAAAAAAAAAATATTGGTATGCAGTATAAATTGAGCTACTGTCACCTATACAGGGTGATTCACGAGCGTTGTGCCAAAAAGCTAGAGCGTGTAGGTTAAGTTGAGACAAGAAAAAAATCGTATGGGAGGGGGGGGGTCTAGTCCCCCCGTTTAGCCGGGAGGGGCAATTTTCTGAAAAATTTACTTATTTTGTAAAAAAAATATTAAAAATCAACGGCTTCGTTTACAACACCGTGTTATACCTTTTTGGAAAGCCAGAAGTAGGTTCGGTTATTTTTGAATACCTTGTCAGCAAAAAGTCGTAAAGCCATACGGTTTCCAGTGTTGGATTGAAGATTAATGGGAGCATTGAATTCTGAGAACAAAAATTATACTTAATTACGTAAAATTTTGAAAACAATTTGTTTTAAAATTATTTTTTCAAAATTTTGAGTTTGAAAATTTATATTTTTTAAACTATTCGTTAAAACAATTTAATTTAAAAACAAACAAAAAGATATAACACGGTGTTGTAAACGAAGCCGTTGATTTTTAATATTTTTTTTACAAAATAAGTCAATTTTTCAGAAAATTGCCCCTCCCGGCTAAACGGGGGGGAATAGACCCCCCTACTATACAATTTTTTTCTTGTCTCAACTCAACCTACACGCTCTAGCTTTTTGGCACAACGCTCGTGAATCACCCTGTATATGTGTGAAATTCCGAAAGTATCGGTTGAGCCGTTTTCGAGATAGTCGAAAGCAAAAAAACGGTCCAATTGAAAGTACCGTTTTTGGGCTTTTTTAAATTTTGTTCAGCCATATGTTTTCTTGAAAAATAAGCTTTAGCGTAACGTCTATTAAGCAGGTACCGTTATTTTTTAACAAAAAAATTTCCATTTCCCCTCTGTACAATGCCTTAAAAACTCTATTTACATATACCAAGTTTGAAGCTATTGAATTTTTTGACTATCTTTTTTCGTCTTCGCTATCATCGTTATGTTATATTTGATTGTCTTCTCAAAAAATTTTTTTTGTATGAATCCATAACTTGCCTTATAGTATCTTTAATCTCTCCAACTTCAAAATTTAGCGAGCCTTTTTAGCAAAGGTGTGTAGAGATAAATATTGTAGAGATAAAATTTAGTTTACGCGCGAACTGAGTAGGGTAGGGCGGGGCTAGTTGGACAGCGGGGCAAGTTGGACCACACGAATTTCTCAGAAACCGAAAGCACCACAAAAACATGACTATACACGAACACAGCATGCTCTCATAGCAGCACGTGCCATACCGGTTTAAGTTGCATTGTGTCTTCAGAAGCGAAACCACGCACAGTTTGTGTTTCTCAAAGGCAAAAGTAAAAAATACGCTCTATACAGTTTTGTACATGCGATTATAGGTACTATAAGGCAAGTTATGGATTCGTGCAGAAAAAAAAATTTGAGATAACAATCACACATGACATTACGATGATAGAGAAGTCGAATAAAATGGGTCTGGAAATTCCGTCCGTCTGTCTGTCTGTCTGTCTGTATGTCTGTTCGCGCCTCTGGAGGCTGAACGGGTGGGCCAATTTGATTCAAATTTGGTATTTAGGATTTATTTGGCCGTCCCTCGGAACATATGTTTTATTTTTGCTCTAGGTCCAAAAATAACGGCACCTGCCGTACAATCTTGAAGACAAAAATTGATTTTTTCAGAAACGGCCCTAACGATTTTGTTAAAACTTTCAGAATGCTATTTTTGCAAGAAAATCTATCTTTTGGTTTGAAATTTTTTTTCAAAATTTGTCTAATAACGGTACCTCTTATAGAGCCAGTATTTTCAAATCAAATTTTCTCGTAAACTATGCATTCGATTTCAATAAAATTTTGGCCACAGGAAGTCAGTCATTTTATTAATATGGCATTTCAAAATTTTCAAAAACTTTTTTTTTTTGATTTTTTATAATTTTTTCAAAAATTTTTGGTTTTCGAAATATGTTGGAAACGGGTATATTAATTTTTTTTTATAATTATTTTTCAAATGTAAACTACAGATTGCCATATATTTGCTTACTCAAATAAATTTCAAAATATTTTTTGAAAAAGTTTTTCAAAAATAACCTTTTAAAAAAAAAACTGGTCCAACGATTTTCAATATTTTTTTTTCCTAGATTGACGTATAGCTTTGAAATTTTATTGCATACTTAGTTTTTCCGATAAAACTCTTAAACTAATTTAAAAAATAAAAGAATTTTCGAAATTATTTAATTTTTTTTTTTAATATCCATAAATGCAGCCACTACGCAATTGCTTATCATAAGAGCAAGTTCGTGCGACCCAGTCGTGCATTTTATTTATTTTTGTTGTCTGAATTTTCTATTGAGGTAAAGTTTTGTATCTGTGAATATATTGTATTTTTATATTTTGTGTGTGAAATTGAATAGTTTACAGTCCTTTTGTATTTATGATGAAATATGTTCATCAAACTAGGAGCGGGGCTAGTTGGACGGGGTGGTCCAATTAGCCCCGTTGATTTAAATATCTTATTTTGGGTGCCGTGAAATAACGCCGAATGCAATAACGCCGAATTTCAAAATTCGGCTTTATTGCACTTTACGAAAGTGAAATAACGCCGAATTTTGACGTTCGGCCTTATTTCACTTTCAAATATTATTTTTATGACTTTTCATGTGTCTATCATATCCTCTTAATAAGGTACCATCCTGAGAGCTTTGGAATCATTAAATAAATGTTTTAGTACCCTTTGTATATTTTTTTTGTACAGGACCAATTTCCACTTAAAAATAAAACAAAGCAAATATGTTCTTCCCAAAAGTTCGTTTTAATGAAAAAAAAAATAATTTTTAATAATTCTTTTTTGTTGAAAAATACATACTTAATAAACATAACAGATTTACATTTCGATATTTAAAATTTTAATTATTAAGTTTACGAAATGCATACTTCATTATATTTTTAAAACCTAGTGCTGTTAAGAGAAGTCTTTGAAGTAAAAGTTTCAGTATTTATTGAACTTAAAATGTATATGTAGATACCTAGGTTCTATATCTATATCAAGCTAAATAAAATGTCAAACTTTTATTCGAAACCGTTGATATAAGTGCAACATATAAAATCCAAGCTTTGCAGAATTTGAGAGAAAAATTTTTCAGATCCAAGTTTTTTTGAGAAATTCATCAAATAAAAATAAAAAATTGCACTTATATCAACGGTTTCGAATAAAAGTTTGACATTTTATTTAGCTTGATATAGATATAGAACCTAGGTATCTACATATACATTTTAAGTTCAATAAATACTGAAACTTTTACTTCAAAAGACGTGACTTCAATTCCACTTAATTTTGTCATCAACAATTGACTGAACATTCTTGCATTGTAACAGTAAATTTCGGTTATCTTTCTGACAAGAACAGTTGATTTTGCTTCAAGCAGGCTGTTATTCGGCTTTATTTCCATTTGCAAAAGTGAAATAAAGCCGAATTCTTCATTTTCTACCATTCGGCTTTATTTCTCAATTGGAATTCGGCGTTATTTTACTTTCTTATAGTGAAATAAGGCCGAACGTCATAATTCGGCGTTATTTCACTTTCGCAAAGTACAATAACGCCGAATTTTGAAATTCGGCGTTATTGCATTCGGCGTTATTTCACGGCACCCTTATTTTGTATGTATGTTTTTATTATGCGCACGTACATACGTGTAACGGGGAGAGCCAAAAGTGGACTCATACAAAATGTTCAGTAGCTGGAGGTGGGCCCTTCTTTGTTTGTGTTAATTGCAACAGCGATTTTGATTCTTATTTTTTTTAAACATTAATTTTAAATGAAGTATTTTTTATTGTTTTTGTATATTATTATTATATAAAGTATTTTTTGTAATTTTTTTTTTCTAGTTTTTTTTGACTGCTTTAAATAAAATTCTTTAATTAATTTTGGATTTGTTGTCCTTTATAGAACTTTTTTTTCCACTTTTCAGGGCTAGGTCCAAATAGCCCCATAAGCCGGTCCCAACTTGCCTCGCAATGGGGGCAAGTTGGATCACCTGGACTTGATAGATTTAAGGTAGCATTATTCTTCTCCGGTAATATATTTCAAATGTTTTAAAACTTCATTAAGAAGCCAGAATTATATTCTTTCTTTCAATACCAGTTCTATGGTTGAACTATCAATAGTTTGATAATTATGAGACTTCAATTAAAAAGTGGTCCAACTAGCCCCGCCCTACTACTAGGCTTAATACTTAAAACCTACATAATGTATTTCAATGCTTGGAAACAAAATCTTTCAGATGGCATAAACTACTGTTTAAATTTTAAAGGTTTTTTAACAGTAGATCCCGTATATTAGGTTTTTCAGTGTTAGCCAATTTTTTTTTAGTTTTACCAAATTTTTTTAAATGACTACTTAACATTTTTGATGTATGTTGTGAGTATTTTTGGATGTATTTCATTGATAATTGCGTTCTAAAGTTTTGCCTTAAATTTCACATAACAAACATCTGTATTATAAGCAACTTAATTACATTGGAGTTGGAGGTCTTAGCTTAACGAAATAAGTAGCAAAGTGTACGTATCTAATACCACTGTCAATATGCTTAAAATGCGGCACATAAAAGCTTCTTAAACAAAGAATTTGAACTTCTTTGCTCGGAAACTGTGTTACGTTTTCAGCACCTGCCCTGGGATGGGAGTTTTACTCGAGTTTATTGCGTATAAACGTTTTGTAAATTGCAGCCAGATCAGAAAGGGCGAAGAACTTCTTGTATCTTTAAAAGAAGCCTAAACGTTTTGCATTCTCAAGTATGTGGTCATGCCAAAGAAGGTTGTCACTCATACACATACCGCCATACTGCTTTTGATATAGCTTTTTGGCTTATTTGATACAAGTGCCGTTCATGGATAATGGCAAAGTGGGGGAATTTATCTTAAAGAACAAAAGACAGTATTGAGTTTTCGAAGCATTAAACTCCACACAACGTAACGTGTTAAATCAATAGTAGGTACTGTTTTATTTGACAGGCTAATCACTTTTGGTGCATCAAACACTTCAACATATTAGATTTTTGATAATTCAACTGATTTTAATTTACTAAAAGTTTTAGATGTCCTAATAGGCTGCTACTTTACACCCGTGTAAGACAAACAATTCAGTTATTTCCAAAATATGAAAAAAGCGGTACGGAGTTCGCCGGGTCAGCTAGTAATATATTAAATTTTCCGTCCGAAAAAAATTTCATTCTGGTTTTCCGTAACTACGCTAACATTTTAACAAAAATTTAGTTCAATTAAAAATTTTATAAGCAAAACAAATTCTCTGAGTTAAATGCCATCGATCATTGTGATTTAAATCAAAATATAACATACTAAATTTTTCATTTAAAAATTTGTTCGGTTTGGTTTTCCGTATCGCTATAACTGGGCCCCCTAATAATAATATACTACATATGTATGTACATATAATATTTTTATAATTTTCCGAGTGACAGCACTGCTACTATTTCTATCGCGACTTGAAAGAGTCCGCATTTACATTTTGTAGTGGATACAAGATATTTGTGCAAGTGCAGGCGAATCCAACAGTTCTCGGTGTTGTTGATGCATACAGAGAAGCGCGCATGCAATGCGGAAGTTAATTCGCTTTCAATACAAATAAGACAATGACGATAAGTCAACGAACGACGACACAAAGTGATATGAAATAAGAGAATATGTACATTATACTCTCTTTTAGCGTGACTTTATCAATCGGAAAGGTCGGTGTCATTGACGCTGGGGAAGTGACGTCATATGTGAATATATGTATGACTAGAGAAAAAATATTTTTTAGTTGAGTTGAGCAATGAACACTAATAAATTAAGAGACAAAAGTATAAAGGAAATTTCCTCTCTTTAGGGAATATTATTCTGTTTTTTCTTAAAAGAGAACGTGGAAATATTTTAAATATAATGCTGTTGCTGTGTCGGCTCGCTGTGTACTCGTGTGTCCTGTGTCCTGTGTGTGTCAATAGGTTTTATTAACCCCAAACGTAAGGGGACGACGACAACGACAACTTCATTATAATTAAATAGAGGATGATTTGATCAGCTAGGTATTATCTTTTTTTCTTTAGTAAGAATATAAAACTTAAGCAAAGTACATATAGCATTCCGCATAGCAAATTGTATTTTACAACTTACTAGACGAGGCAGCCCTAGCAACCGTCATTTTTATTTTAAATTTCAACCCACCTAGATGAAATAAAAATTTATTCAGAAACGACAAGTATTGAACTGGTGGAGTGAGTCATATATCGTTAAAAAGGTATTTTTGTGTAGATCAAATGTTTATACCTATAGCGGCAATTCTCAATTCGCTGTGGAAAAAAAGATCTTGACAGTTTCTCAGTCTGGTGTTTCTTAGAGCTTAGAGCTTAATATTGCCGAACGCCAATCAATCACTTTTTCACGCAAACGAACAAATCTTATACCATGGGGCTGCTTTCTTCACAATCAACCCTTAACCACTGTTAAATCGATTCGGGACCTGAGCATTATTATTTGAGTGAGAGCTCAACTTCTTGACACACATCGATAATTATTATTTCAAATGCCAACTCAATGCTTGGTAGAAACGGTGGTCAAAAGAAGAAAATATTACTTTATATATGGAAACAAAGGATGTGTAGTAAATATTCATTTAGGTAATAATGGCGACAATTTCTTTTTCTAAGTTTGTAATCAAGCAATATGTACGTGTGACCATTAGCGACCTTTGATTAGAACCCCTCTTGAAAATGCCGAATAGCGTTATAGAAAATGGGTAGAGACAGGCTACCATTAGCATATTTTTTTATTTTTATTCAATAAATTAGTAAATTGCTTACAAAAGAATTAAGAATCTAAGAATTGTTTAATTAGAATTAGTGTTGTGCCAATACGGTGAACTATGACCTCGTACATCCTGTTGGGTAAAAAATCATTATAATTTCTTTATAAATCAAGCGAAACAGGCTCCCATGCACTTTTTATTCCTTCAATGAGTTCCGATGCAGTTGGGTAGTGCATTCCAGACTCGTGCTAACCATCTTCTGTGATTACAGCAGCGGAAAAGTGAACTATTTTGAGGCACGCGTCCAATTTGGGTGCGGATGCGGACTGTGCAGAATGATTTCTAATGCTGAACATTTCAAACGCCTAAAAATAAAACAAAAACCACCTCTTATCCAACTTCAAAAGATGCAACGCCTCGATTTCTCGACTTTACTAGCTTAGAGGTTTTGATAGGGGTATAAGCTTGCTGGAACTTCCAAACCAAGGGTCCAAAAATAATCCTGATTGCAGGGAAAGCCGTTTTAATACACTATTGTTTGTCGTGGTATTCATGACAGAAGTAAGCATAGCCATTTGGACCCTTGGAATAGAAGTTCCAGCAAGCTTATGCCCCTATCTAAACCTCTAAGCTAGCAAAGTCGAGGAATCGAGGTGTTGCATCTTTCGAAGTCTGTTAAAATGTTATTCATTGAGTTACCACGTAACTTAAATTTCTCTTCACGTACAATTTTATAAACTTTCATTGATAAAAAAAACGTGCGTCTCGGGACGCTCGACAGAAGTGATAACTTAAACTTATCTAAGTTCAACTATTTAATATGACAATAGTTTAACTTGAGAAAAGATTAGGTTATAACTTTAACTTTATGAATATTAATATGATAATGTGAGGAAAGGTTATTTATTTATTAATAAAATCTTTTATTGATTATAAAACGCGCTGTTGGTTAAGGTGAGCAGTAAGGGAAGCCAGACCGAGTGGTGTCGTAACGCGTTACGTAACAAAGTGGTTTACCCTCCCATAAGAAGTTATCACTTCAAAACTCGATTCAAAAGGCTTATTTGATTAGATGATATTAAGCTCCAAAAACAAGAAGCATAGGAGGCGCTAATTGACTGTCGGGCAGTGCATCTAACTTGTTTTTAGCGATAATTCAACCCTGAAATGAATTTTGTAATGGTGTATTTTTGATATCAATGATAGTATAAGGATTTAGGTTTCTTTATTTTTCTGAGCATCAAAAATCAAAAATATACAAAAGCCCAAAAGACATTTTTTGTTTCGAGCATTTATAAACATGAAGGCAGTTAGGCACTGCTATTTGAAGAAAGCCTCCTTAAAAATTTCATGTTTAATACAAACAAAACCGCAGTGAAAAAAAATCCCATCATTTTGCAGATTAGTTTTACTGCATGCTCCCGAAATTCACCTAAAAAGAATATCCCCAAACCCCTTCAGACAAACCTTACTACGATAGGTATACAACAGCGCACAACGTACATAAAACATATTATATCTATCTCCAACTGGATGGTGAATTCCTTTGAGCGCATGCCTGACGAAAGTGTTCCACATAACTCCACATAACTTCTGTTTGAGCAGACAATAACAAGTTGTAGGGATGTTGGGGGTTTATTCGCTTATGTCTGTCTGTTTAGAGTTAGTCTACATAATTTTCTTTATATAGGATAACGAGTGTGATGGTGTCGGTGACTATATAGGGTTGGTGACCTCGCCTCAGGGTCGACTTCGGTTGTTCAAATTTGCTAGTAAGACGATGTTGAGGATAATAAAATTCTGTGCTATGAAGAAATTTGAAATCTATGTGGTTGTAGTACGATGGAAAGAGTTATTGGCCTTAACAACTAAATTTCTCTGCTAAAATCTTTTTGCTTGAAATATCGAACTAATATATCAATATCTCTCTCGGAATCTAACATCTAAGTGTCTATGTAAATAATGTATCTAATTTTATTATTTCGATTATAAGTACCTTCATACATAAGGCAAGCAAAAATGGGTCAGACAATTCTGTTGGTCCGTCTGTCCGTTTTTCCATATCAGCATCAGCAGCTACAGCTTGAACGGCTAAACCGCTTTGCTTCCAACTTGGTACACAACATTTATACGATAGTAGGAATAGGTCTAGGTGCACTTCAGACTGGGAATTTTTCAGTGGTGCGTGAAATGAGTGTTTATGTTGAATCCGCAGTCATGCTTGTTTTTTTGTATCTCAATTCTTAAGACAAAAGAAAGATGATGGGTGTGATGGGATTGTTTACACTTCTTGTGTATCGATTGAAAGATTAAGGTGACACAGCATAACTGTGTAGATCGATTGGATTCGATCGTTGTTTTTTTTTCTTTTTTTTTTTTCATTTAAGTCGAGAAATATTGTGAGTTTTCCTTTCCTTGAAATAGCATAACTGTGTTCTTAATTAAGGAAAGTAATATGCGTAAGAAAAATATGATGGTCAATGATAATTGATGACACAATTTCAGTATTTAAGATATGCGGACAAAGGGGTGAATTAAGGAGTTGATATGAGGTAAGTAAGGAATTGGGATGAATATGGCAATTATTATGAAAAGTAGGTACGAATATGAAAAGTAGGATGAAGTACCTACTTACTAAAAAAAACAAGTGAATCTCAAAAACCGAGTTGACGAGTACGATGCAAGGACAAAATCTGCACGGAAAGAATTGAAAAATCACCAATTGCGAAATATTCAGTTGCAATTTACAAAATATGTTTTTACTTGCGATTATAGGTACTATAAGGCAAGTTATGGATTCGTGCAGAAAAAAAAATTTTAGATAACAATCACACATGACATTGCGATGATGGAGAAGTCGAAAAAAGTGGGTCTGGAAATTCCGTCCGTCTGTCTGTCTGTCTGTATGTCTGTTCGCGCCTCTGGAGGCTGAACGGGTGGGCCGATTTGCTTCAAATCTGGTATTTAGGATTTATTTGGCCGTCCCTCGGAAAACAATTTTTATTTTTGCTCTAGGTCCAAATATAACGGCACCTGGCATACAATCTTGAGGACAAAAATTGATTTTCTCAAAAACGGCTCTAACGATTTTGATAAAACTTTCAGAATGCTATTTTTGCAAGACAATCTATCTTTTGGTTTGAATTTTTTTTTCAAAATTTGTCTAATAACGGTACCTCTCATAGAACCAGTATTTTCAAATCAAATTTTCTCGTAAACTATACATTCGATTTCAATAAAATTTTGGCCACAGGAAGTCATTCATAATTTTATTAATATGGCATTTCAAGATTTTCAAAAACTTTTTTTTTTGATTTTTTATAATTTTTTCAAAAAAATTTTTGGTTTTCGAAATATGTTGGAAACGGGTACATTGATTTTTTTTAAATAATTTTTCAAATTTA
Organism: Platycheirus albimanus; assembly: GCA_916050605.2. Taxonomy (NCBI): domain Eukaryota; kingdom Metazoa; phylum Arthropoda; class Insecta; order Diptera; family Syrphidae; genus Platycheirus; species Platycheirus albimanus. The sequence goes on along the minus strand of OU696697.1, from coordinate 59,547,892 downwards.
AACTACAGATTGCCATATATTTGCATACTCAAATAAATTTCAAAATATTTTTTGAAAAAGTTTTTCAAAAATAACCTTTTGAAAAAAAAACTGCTCCAACGATTTTCAATATTTTTTTTTCCTAGATTGACGTATAGCTTTGAAATTTTATTGCATTTTTAGTTTTTCCGAGAAAACTCTTAAACTAATTTAAAAAATAAAAGAATTTTCGAAATTATTTATTTTTTTTTAATATCCATATTTGCATGCAGCCACTACGCAATTGCTTATCATAAGAGCAAGTTCGTGCGACCCAGTCGTGCATTTTATTTTTTTTGTAAATCACGGCGCTTTGATTCGAAAAATATGGCAATTTAACTTTCAATTCATCTCAAATTACAACAATTCCTGAGTTGAGATTTATAATTAAAAGTTATAATTCAAGCTTGTGCCCTTCAGTAAATTACAACCTTTTTGTCGCAATTTACTACTTCAAGGGAATAATTCCATATATGTATACTTTTTACCAATCTGGATTTGCTAAATTTTTTTCGTGATTTACATTCACTGAGTGTTAAAATCAACTCAAGTGTGTCTGACGGCTACGTCGAAGGTCCAGAAGTCGATCCCTGCCTCCAACTAAAATTATCTTCTTTTATTTTTGGTACTGTCTCTTTTGGAAAATGAAAAATCCTCGAAAAATAAATCTGGTTAATATTAAAAGTGGATCTTTGTAAGCCATTCGGATTCAGCGGGAAATGATATTCCACCAGAATATCAACGCACATACGGGAATCGTTCAGAATATAAGTCATCAGGCCCTGACTCCGTTTGTGTCTCCAATAATGCCTTTTTTGTAGTTCTATTATGTACATAGGGAGTACAAGGTTGAATTTCACCTACACATTATATACAATTTCTTACTTTTACTCAAATGATCATCACAAAAAATTGGGACGTCGAAAATAAGACGACTATATTTTTCTCGCCAATAACACATAATCTTAATTCAAAACACCCCTAAAATGTAACTCATTTTCAGGTTGCTTCTTATTATTAATTTTTGATATCCGACTTGGATGCATCACCTTCACCATGGCCTAGTAGATGTGTGCTAGGTAGTCGTTCATCAACTGCGAAGGAGAGCACATCGTTGGCGACTTTTAGCAGATTTCAATAGTATACGCGAGGGAAGAAGTATTTATTTTGACGAACGATTTTCAAGTGGCGAGTTAGCCTTGAGAAGAGCCCAGGTTCGATCCCAGGCTGGACCTAAGCAGTCCATATTTTAATTTAATTTATTGTGAAAAATATCGCCGCAGGCAGCGTGCATACGAAACCCAATATATAATGGATTCATTAGCGGGGGCATCGGAAGATGTCCCAGCAACAGCAGATATAGCGGCGAAAACTATCCCGCAAAGTTTAAATCAGGTTGCTGGGCCATCTGGCATGGCAACGAAAGCAACAATTCATTTCACATTTCACTGGACAAAACGACTGACCCTCTGGTAAAAGAGGACTCTCATCATCCAGCACTCATCATAACTGTTCAAAACTTTGTAAGGAGTAGTAATCAAGATTCTGACAATGTTTTTAAATTTAACTTTAAAAAAACTGATTACACTAAATTGAATAGTTTGCTATCTTTAATTGATTGGTCCTGCCTTTATTCTTGTTCAGATATTAATTCTATGGTTTTGAAATTTTATGATAAAATATTTGATTGTTTTTTGGCATCTGTTCCCCTTATATCTAATAAATCAAAATCACTTGCTCCAAGTTGGTATGATAGTGAAGTGCGGAGATTAAAAAACTAGTTATGGTTTAAATACAAACAAACTGGCTTAGATTCCGATTTTATTAGTTACTGTGAGGCCAGAAATATTTTCAACAGAGAGTCAAGTATTAAGTATCTTAATTACATACAAAATGTTCAGAGCTATTTAAAAATGGATCCTAAATCCTTTTGGAATTTTATTAATAGCAAACGTAAATGTACTCCATATCCATATGAATTTAGCTCCGTGAATTTTGTGGTGATTTATTGTAAAAAAAGGCGAAAACAATTTTTAAAATTCAAAATATTCACTTGGGAATCATTTATTCAAAGGTGAGCGAAAATTTTGCTTTGTATCTAAGTGATAAAATCCCCTACAAAATGAATGGTGTACAAAGAACCCCGCCAAATAAAAACAACAACAACACTATAAGTAACAACAGAAACGCAAACGTCACGCACTCGCAAAAACGACCGTGCTCTGTCCTTTCACCGGATTTACAATCATCTTCCCAAGAGTCCAAGCATACAAGCAACTCCCAAATCGGTAATATGCAAGTGGTTGATATGAAAACTCTAGAATGCTCACTAGCGGCACTACTTGACGATCGCCTGCAAAACCTGCCTACAAAATCTGACTTGGTTGAAGTCAAAAACAAAATGGATTCCCTAGAACGTAGCAATGAATTGCTTCAGTCTAAACTGCAAGAAGTTGAGAATAAATGCCATGTTCTCGAACGCCAAATCGATTTTCTTGAAAGGAAATCCAACGAGAGAAATTTGGTTCTACATATTCCAACTCAAGAGGATGATCAGTATGCGATGGAAAAAGCAAGAAATGTTTGTCTGGATTTACTACAACAAAATAACCCAGCGAAAATAAGAAGAACAAAAGTAATTCGCTCCAGGAACAACAAAGTAGCTAATGTTATAGTTGAAATGCAGCATAGTGACGATGTACCGCGTATACTGAAGGCTGCTATCAAATTGCGAGACACAGGAATCTCAATACACCGCGATTATACGAAAGCTGCGCGCGAAAAACGGAGACTCCTATTACAAATAAAAACAAAAATAAATGCATATAACAATAACACCAAAGCTCTGGTTCGTGGACAAACACTTTTATTTGAAAACAAAAAATTTTATTTGGATCAAAACAATATCCTGAAATGCGATGAAGAAGATGGAATACATTTAATCAACAAAATTTTGACAGCAGCCAGTGACAGTTCCCATTTGACAGAAACTACACTACAAACCAACATCGTCGGTAATGCAGTACAGCTGCCAGGGCCCAGTGGTGTCGATGGGAGTATAAATTGTAGTGTTTAGTACCATAGCCGTCTGCCATACTACTAGTAACTTAACTTCAAATGATTTAAACAATAAAAATGAATATTTTAATATTTTATCGTACAATGTAGCAGGTTTGATTAATAAATCTCTATTTAGTGACTTTTATAAATTTGTTAATAGCTTTGAATTAGTATTTTTATATGAAACTTTTGCAACGGAGAACAACTTTGCTAGAATTGAAAATAAATTGATAGATTTTATGTTTAAGTGGATTCCTGCAACGCGGACCCACACGAGAGGAAGAGCCAGCGGAGGATGCTACTTTGGGTTCAAGAAAAAGTTGAAAAGTTTAAAATGCGAGTTTCTCATTCACAACGATATAACGTTCGTAGATTTGGAAATCAGCACCAAACGCCTATGGATACTACCATTTTATCTAAATTGCAACAATTGGGAGGATGACTTCGAAAGATTAACGGAAATATTTAACTATAGGAATTCTTCAAATGTTATGCTGATTGGGGATTTGAACGCGCGAATTGGCCTACAGTCAGGAGTGATGAACGAAATAAACGGAATTTGTAGAAAATCAAAAGATATTATTCTTAATGCAAGAGGAGAGAAACTGCTAGAACTTTGCGATTCATTTAGACTCCGAATTCAAAATGGAACTAGTTTGGGAGACGTCTCGGGAGATTTTACATTTGTTGGTGGCCAGGGATCGTCAGTGATTGATTATGTAATCTTAGGAGAAGATTGGGAGCCATTTGTGACGGATTTTGAGATCAAGGAATTTCCATACTCGGATCACCTTCCAGTTGTTGCTACTTTCCAACGGCATGTACAATCAAACGAGACTATTAACACGCGTTCACTGCCTAGACTCAACTGGAAAATCTCAAATGCCCCGGCATATAGACAACGACTTGATATGAATCTTCAATCACATCAAAATGCAGATTTTCTCATGTTAGAGGATATCGTAAAGACATCGTACCCTCAACAACAATTCAGCGGAAAACGGAGCAGATATGGAAATGAGCCTTGGTTTGATGAAGAATGCCTAAAAGCTCGCAAGATGTCCTTTGCATGGCTGCGAAATTTCAGGAGGTCTACCCAAGGTTTATTTAGAAAGAATTACATCGAAGCCAATACACAATACAGGGAGCTTTGCAAAATCAAAAAGAGGCAATATGCAGAACAGCAAGCATCGAAGCTGGCGGCCTGTAAAAATGCAACAGACTTTTGGAAACTTGCACGTGAACTTAATGGGAAACAATTCGCTAGCTCCAAAAAACTTTGTGCCAGCGTTCTATCCACCCATTTCAAGGAATTGTTGAACCCTGAAACTTTACAGGGAAACTGGCATTATGCGATACCTGGATTCACCAATGAAATTTTAGATCCTGAATTCACATTGCAAGAACTAGAGTTAGCCCTAGGGACTCTCAAGGATGGCAAAGCGGCGGGAGAAAATGGTATTCCAGTGGAGTTTTACAAATACGGAACCGTCATGCTCAAAGATCTTCTAGTAACGCTTTTTAATAAGGTATTTGAGGGTGATCTATCGGTAAATGAATTCAGGAATGCTATAATATTCCCTATTCATAAAAAAGGATCCCAGCTGGATGCAACGAACTATCGTGGCATTTCTTTTCTTAATTCAACATATAAGATATTAACAACGATGTTGCATAAGCGGCTCACGACGTGGACTGCATCTCAGAACTTGTTGAAAGAATTTCAAGCTGGCTTCAGATCAGGTTACTCTACAATAGACAATATTTTTATTCTCAGAAGTCTAGCGGAGAGCTTTAGTATGCAGGGTAGAAAATTGTATGTATTCTTCATCGACTTCAAAGCAGCTTTCGACTTAATCAACCGAAGTGCTTTATTCTATAAACTATACGGTCTGGGATTATCGCTGAAGTTCGGTCGAGTGCTCGAAGAGCTGTACAGAGGAACTCAAGCTGCAGTGTGGAACGGCGAAGACCTTTCGGAGTGGTTCCCAACCACATCGGGTGTAAGACAGGGTTGTACATTGAGTCCCACCTTGTTTTCACTCTTCATAAATGATCTCATTGATTACCTTCCTGGTGGTGTTGATTTCGCAGGGGTGCGTATTAAGGCATTGTTGTTTGCAGATGATATAGTCATGTTTGCGTATTCCCCGGAATCATTACAACTCATGATAAACAGGGTATACCATTACTGTTGTACGTGGAACTTAATAGTCAACATTCAGAAGTCTAAGGTGATGATATTTAAAAAAGGTGGAAGTCGTAACGCATCGAACGAAAAATGGAAATTTAACGGCCAAGATATAGAATGTGTCAACGAATATAAGTACCTAGGCGTAATTTTCTCAAGAAACCTGAGTATGGAGAAACATTTCAACGACAAATTGCAAAACGCGAAAACGGCCATTAATATATCATGGAAAAAATGCTTTATGAACGTAAACATAGCTCATAGCAGTAAGCACAGGGTATTTGAGGCAGTTGCTGAGAGTATCCTTTTATATGGCGCACAAGTATGGGGATGTAAAAAGTTTCAAACTGTTGAGAAACTCTTAACACATTATCTGAAAAGAATATTTCGTCTGCCAATGAACACGCCTAACTACGTTCTAATGTTAGAAACTGGACTGTCACCTCTATTCGTGAAAACCTTAAAGTTGCAAGCGGACTATTTACTGCGCGTCTTCAAGATGCATGAATCGCGGCTGGTCAGGAAAGTAGTTCTTAAAGCTATACAAGACCAAAATAGCTGGTACAGAGAGTGGAAAAGTCTGGCAGAAGGATGCAATTTAAATTTTAGTTTAAACGTCGAAAGCATATTAAACAGTAAAGCTCTCCTGTATGAAGTCATATCAACGGTAGATGAGAGGTGTAGATCAGAATATGTAGCTGAAGCCTCCGGGTCCTTATTCAGATCAACGTACAGCAGGCTGAACTATAATCTCGCAGAAAGAAATTACTTTTGTGATTCAAATAACGTACACGTGATTGCTACAATGGTCAGACTTCGAAGCGAATTGCTGAATCTAAACTTCATACCACACAGGCCCGATTTACCACTGGAGTGTAGTATCTGCAACGTGGCTGAAAGAGAGGACGTTATTCATTTCGTCGGTAAATGTCCCACTCTCAGGGAAACTAGAAGAAGCATTCTTGGAAGTGACTTTTTGTCGGAGGAACAAGTCCTTAACAAGTTGAACGAGATGGATGTAGACAAGCTGTATGAATATTGCAAAATTGCTTTAAGATATAGATCAAGGATAATTAACGAAGACTTCTGATTTGTTTCACAGTTTCACAGTGTTTCACTAATTTTTGTTTTCAATCTGTATTTTTATTTATAAATCAACTAAATTAGCTTATTACAGTATTAAAATTTATGTTAGTTGTCAATCTGGCAGACGGCAAATGCCATGTCATAATGATTTTTTGTATATATATATAAATGTGTAATAATTGTTATTTAAAATAATTTGTTATCCAATAAAAATCTTATCTAATCTATCTAATCTACTCCATATCCGTCCGTTTTTAAACATAACAATATTTCAGTCCACGATTCACATATCATTACACAACTATTTTCTGACTTTTTTCAAAGCGCATTCATCTGTGATTCTTCCAACTGTGATAACTATTCGAACTGTGATAATCTAAACTGTGATAATCTTGACGAAAATGATCAACTATTTGGTCATTTCAAATCGTATTCGCACTTGACTGATATAAATTTTCATATAACTGGAGGCGATATTTCGAAATTTATATCTAATTTAGAAGATAATGACACATCTGGCCCTGATGGAGTGCCAGCTTCAGTTCTAAAAAAGTGTGTTAGTCATTTGTCCTTTTCACTTGCTGTTCTCTTCAACTGTTCACTGTCTACGTGTAAGTTTCCTCATGCATGGAAACAATCTTTTATTATTCCTCTACATAAAAAAGGTAAAAAGGATCAAATTGGAAACTATCGACCAATAGCTAAACTGTCTGCTATTCCGAAACTTTTTGAAGCAATGGTCTGCAAAACATTGAGTTTTTACACAAAATCAATAATTGTTCCTAACCAACATGGTTTTTCAAGGGGCCGTTCGACTGTAACTCTTCTCATGGAGTTAGCGGAGTTCTGTATTGATTCTTTCAGAAACAAGAAGCAAATGGATTGTGTTCTTACTGATTTCAGCAAGGCATTCAACAAGCTTTCACATACAGTTCTGCCTCAGAAAATGAGCAAGCTGGGCTTTAGCATGAACTTCATTGCTTGGCTCAAATCCTATTTACTTGATAGGTCCTATACTGTGAATTTTAACGGCTACCATTCAAAATCTTTTGTTGTTAATTCTGGAGTACCCCAGGGTAGCCATTATTTCTTGTAAACTTGACTGTGATAAGCTTCAAACGGATTTGAATGCTTTCTACAATTGGTGTGTACGAAATTGTTTGTTGTTAAATATCGACAAGTGTAAGATTATAAATTTTACTAGAAAACTATCTGTTTTGTCTTTTGAGTACAGTTTCAATGGCGTAAATCTGTTAAATGTAAGTGAGGTATCTATCCTTGGTGTCTTGCTTGATAAAAAACTCGAATTTACGCAACATTCAAATTCAGTATTAGGTTGGATTAAAAGGGAATCACGTCAGTTTTCTGACCAGTATAATAACTCGCGTAATAATAATTTTTCTGAATCTATTCTCCAGCTTTCTAAAGATTTTGACAGCTTTTAAACAGTTGGTAGAGAACACTTTGTAGAATGCAGTGTTAATTTTTTACTTGCGATTATAGGTACTTAAGGCAAGTTATGGATTCGTGCAGAAAAAAAAATTTGAGATAACAATCAAACATGACATTACGATGATGGCGAAGTCGAAAAAAGTGGGTCTGGGAATTTCGTCCGTCTGTCTGTCTGTCTGTATGTCTGTTCGCGCCTCTAGAGCCTGAACGGATGGGCCGATTTATTTCAAATTCGGTATATAGGATTTATTTGGCCGTCCCTCGGAACAAATTTTTACTTGCGATTATAGGTACTAGGTATAAGGCTTAAGGCAAGTTATGGATTCGTGCAGAAAAAATAAAATGCACGACTGGGTCGCACGTACTTGCTCTGAGGGTGCAATAGTACGATGAAAACAAAGTTTTAGAGCAATATGAAGAACTCATTTTTGGAAAAATTGGGAAAAGCCAAAACAGTTTGGCTAAAACTGGAAAACCCGATATACAGAAGTTTACGTTAAAAAACCTTTAGTATATCAAATTTAGATATCATCTTTTGGGTGCTATAAATGATATAAATGTCCGCTTATGGCCAAATTAATAAAATTGTTAAAACCAATTTAAGTTATTATCATTTGTAGCCAAAAACTCAAATGCAGTTTTCTTCAAAACATTTTATATATATTACATACAAAGTATAATAAAAATCGGTAGAATCTATTTTGAGTAAATTAAAAAAAAATACATAATTTGGCCAAAACCTAGTGGCTTTTTGTACGGGAGCCACCATTTAAAAAAAAGTAACTGACAAAAATGCAATGCCATCTGATAGAGAGTTGTAAGGAACTATACCAAACAAAGTTTGTTTGAATTCGATACAACCGTTGACAACTTGTGGCCATTTGAAAAAAAGACGTTAAGATCAGATCTCCGTTATTAGCATTTTTTGCCAAACACTAAAAACGCAGTTCTCTTAAGAACACTAAAAGAATATATTACACCAAATTTAATCAAAATCGTTAGAGCCATTTATATTCAAATTAGAAAAACCTAAAAAAGTTGGCTAAAACTGAACGGCTCGTTGTATGGGAGCTACCATTTAGAAAGGCTTCACTGAAAAAATTACAAAGCCATCTTATAGAACGCTATAAAAAACGATGCCAAACGAAGTTTGAGTCAATTCAATCAAGCCGTTGCGAACTTATGGCCATTTGAAAAAAAGCCGTTTAAACCTGATTTTCGTTACGACCAATTAAAAAAAAAAAAAAAAACCCATTTTTAAGTTTAATCAAAATCGTTAGAGCCGTTTTCGAGCAAATCCAAAATGAAAAAAACCGTTACATGAAAGGTATCAGTTTAAGCTGGGCTAAAACGAAACAAAATAAAATGCACGACTGGGTCGCACGAACTTGCTCTAATGAGTGACAGTGGTTTATGGGCTTGAGATTTTGATAAAAATAAAATTTTCAAAATTCTCAAATAAATACTTAAACTAATTTGAGCTGAAAAAAAAGTACGCCATTTTATTTCTTGGATAAATTTTAATTTATGAGAATAAATTTAGAAAAATCTGCGTAGCGGTTTTTGAGAAAAAAAGTTTTTTTTGAAAAACTTTTTGAAAAAATTTTTCAAAAAAAATTCAAAAGCGCCAGTTCATAGGTATTCAGCAAATACATTTATTTAATATTTTTAGAAAAAAATTTAATAAGCAGTTTTCAAAATATTAATTTTTTTTTCTAAAATGCTTTTAAAAATACAAAAAAATTTTTTTCAAAAATATTGGTATACAATACAAATTGAGCTACCTACAGCTATATGTGTGTGAAATTTCGAAAGAATCGGTTGAGTCGTTTTCGAGATAGTCGAAAGCAAAAAAAAACGGTCCTATGGAAAGTACCGTTCTTAGCCATTTTTTAAAACTTTTTTTCAGCCATATGATTGGTCGTACCTAAAAAACAACACTGATTTTTTTAAATAAAAAGCGTTAGAGCCGTTTTTGAGAAAAATAAGCTTTAAAATAACGGTTGTATGGCAGGTACCGTTATTTTTTGAGCTAAAAAAAAATTTCAATTTCCTCTCTGTATAATACCTAAAAAAGTCTATATACCAAGTTTGAAGCAATTCGGCCCACCCGTTTGGGCTGTAGTTCTACATACAGACAGACAGACAGACATACAGACGGACAGAATTTTTAGACCATCTTTTTTCGTCTTCGCTATCATCGTAATGTCATGTTTGATTGTTATCTCAAAACTTTTTTTTTCGACGAATGCATAACTTGCCTTATAGTACCTATAATCGCAAGTAAAAAACATCGACAATGGGTTTTCTTCAAACTGCTATAAACCAAGTTTTAAGAAAATCCGTCAAGCCGTTTAGGCTGTAGCATGACGTGAAAAAGCGCACATCCGCACATCCGCACAGGCGCACAGACAGACCGACGGACGGTATGGCGAAAACCACTTTTTTGGGCTTCATTATCATCGTAATTTCATGTTTGATTAAAACCTCGATTCTTTTTTTCTGCACGAAACCAATACTTGCCCTATAGAGCAAGTAAGAATCACATATGACATTACGATGATGGAGAAGTCGAAAAAAGTGGGTCTGGAAATTCCGTCCGTCTGTCTGTATGTCTGTTCGCGTCCTGGAGTCTGAACGGGTGGGCGATGTGCTTCGAATTTGGTATTTAGGATTAAGTTGGCCGTCCCTCGGAACAAATTTTTACTTGCGATTATAGGTACTATAAGGCAAGTTATGCATTCGTCGAAAAAAAAAGTTTTGAGATAACAATCAAACATGACATTACGATGATAGCGAAGACGAAAAAAGATGGTCTAAAAATTCTGTCCGTCTGTATGTTTGTCTGTCCGTCTGTCTGTCTGTCTGTCTGTATGTATAGACACCTACAGCCCAAACGGGTGGGCCGAATTGCTTCAAACTTGACATATAGACTTTTTTTGGTATTGTACAGAGAGGAAATTGAAATTTTTTTTTTAGCTCAAAAAATAACGGTACCTGCCATACAACCGTTACGTTAAAGCTTATTTTTCTCAAAAACGGCTCTAACGATTTCGATTTAAAAAAAATCAGTGTTGCTTTTTAGGTACGACCAATCAGAAGCTGAAAAAAAAGTTTTAAAAAATGGCTAAGAACGGTACTTTCCATAGGACCGTTTTTTTGCTTTCGACTATCTCGAAAACGACTCAACCGATTCTTTCGAAATTTCACACACATGTAGCTGTAGGTAGCTGAATTTGTATTGCATACCAATATTTTTGAAAAATTTTTTTTTGTATTTTTAAAAGCATTTAAAAAAAAAAATTTAAAAATTAATATTTTTAAAACTGCTCATTAACAAGTAACAATTTGTAACCTAAGTTACAAATTAACATTGGTTAAAAAATAACTGCAGATAACTCTGGTCATAAAGTGGCTATAATTGAGTTATTTAAACACTCTAGTTAACGGTAGGATTTTAATAAACCCAGTATTACTCTAAGGTTTGTTTCGGGTTAAAAGTTCTCTCGGAAAGAGCTTTTTACTCACATATTGGTTTGAAAAAATCCGTTTTCAAACTGTAGTTCTATTTTTGGCATTTATTTACCCTCTAAAAACCTAAGCTAAATTAGAGTTTTTTTTTAAACGCATTCCTAACCATTCAATTGTTATATATTGGTTACAAATTATCCAATTTAATCCAAAGTTTAATTTAAGTTTTTAAATAACTCTTTTTTTTAAATGCATTTCTATTTATTGGTTACAGATTAACCAATAGAATCCAAAGTTTAAAGTAAGTTTTTAAATAACTGCATTTCTATATATATTTTGGTTAAATATTATAACCAATTTTACCCAAAGTTTAAAGTAAGTATTTTAATAACCTCTTTTTTCATATATGTACTCATAGTTATATTTTAACCTTTATATATTTATTTAAAGTTTGAAATAAGATTTTAAGAAACTACTAAGTTGTACTTTATAGGTAACAAACTTCAAGTGAGTATTTTAATAACCCTTTATTTTTAATACGGAAATAGTTTTTGTTTACTAGTTAACCAGTTGTATACAAAGTTTTAAGCAATTTTTAAACTATAAAACCATTTTTTTTATAAAAATTGAAAACTAGCCGTATTTTTTAACCCCTTATTTTCATACGAATATAGTTTGCTTATAGTTTGAAAGAAGTTTTAAAATAACTACCAAAATGTATTTGACGGGTTGAAAATTATGTCTTTATTTCCCTCTATTACAATCCTGGATATATTTTAACTCAATTCCAACCACATTTTTTCAGACACACACACTCCCGCATTAGCAGGAAACCCAACTGCGCTCACTTTCGCCTCAGATTCTCTCAGTTTGATTTTAGTGTTCTCTGACTTCTGACCAGAGCGTTGCCTATTTATTTGTTGTGCGCGAGTGCAAATTAAAAAGTGAAAAAATATTCGCTGTGGAAAATATCAAGGTAAAGGTATTATTTTATTAAGTTTTAGTAATTTTGCGTGTAAATAAACCTATTATTTTAGGATAAAATTTAACGTGGTGCTTTGTGTGGTTATTTCTTTAACTCTCAAATAACTTAATGGTTACTTTTCAAAAATAATTCAACCTGATGGTTATTTTTTTTACTCTTAAATAACTAAAGAGCTATTTTTCAAATATAATTCAACCTGATGGTTATTTTTTTAACTCTCAAATAACTTAATGGTTACTTTTCAACCATAATTCAACCTGATGGTTATTTTTTTAACTTTTAAATAACTATAAAAATGGTTATTTTTCAACCATAATTCAACCTGATGGTTATTGTTTTAGCTTTTAAATAACTAAATGGTTATTTTTCAACCATAATTCAACCTGATGGTTATTTTTTAACTATTTTATAACTAAATTGTTATACTATAACCATAATTCAACCAAATTGTTAAACAATAACCACCACAAATAGCACTTTTATGTTTCACGCATCATATTTTCTCCTTCATTCGTCAATCCGCGTTAGTTACTCCATTTGTCTGGTTGTCATTTCGTGTTAGTTACTTTCCATTTGTCTGTTTGTCATTCCGCGTTGGTTTTTTCATTCCAGATCTCCTCAAAATTGGACCAAATCCTTCGCAACCAATACGAGGCTGCTGCAAGGGCCAAAAAATAGTAGTCATCAAACAATTGTTTACCTCATTTGTCAGACCTATTATAGAGTATGCTTGCCAGGTATGGACCCCTTTTACAGTTGCCACAAAATACGAATAGAACGAATACAAAAAAGGTTCTTAAAATTTGCCCTCAGAGGCCTAGGCTGGCAGAGCCCATTAAATCTTCCTTCGTACATTAGCCGTCTAAAACTCATAGACCTACCCAGACTAGAGAGCAGACGGTCTTATTTATGTTTTGCTTTTATTGTTAATCTTATTAATGGTAATATTGATGCTTTGAATCTTCTGTCTCGCTTTAGTTTTAATGTTCCCAACCGTAATATAAGAGGTCTACCTGACCCAATTTATATAACGCACTATCGTACCAACTACGAAAGGTCTTCGCCCTTAAATAATATGTTCAGTTTATATAACGTAAATAATAACTTATTAATTCATTTTCCCGATGTAACAAATATTGGTTTTAAACGATTATTTTATAACTTACTAGCTGACCCACCCGGCTTCGCTCGGCTAGACAAATCTTAGTTTCATACGGATTAAATGAAATACAATTTAAAATAAAATGCAAGACTGGGTCGCACGTACTTGCTCTGTTGGTGCAATAGTACGATGAAAACAAACTTTTAGATCAATAAGAACAATTCATTTTTGAAAAATTTGGTAAAAACCAAGAAAATTTGGCTTAAACTGGAAAAGTCGATATACGGGAGCTAACGTTAAGAAACCTTTAATATTTAAAATAAGACGTTATCTTTTGGGTGTTATAAATGATACAAATGTTCACTTATGGCCAAATTAATAATACTGTTAAAAGCAATTTCCGCTATTATCATGTATAGCCAAAAACTAAAAATGCAGTTTTGTTTGAAGTATTCTATGTATGTTACATAAAAAGTTTTATAAAAATTGGGGGAGCCTTTTTTGAGTAAATTAGAAAAAATGAAAAAATTAGCCAAAATCTAGTGGCTCTTTGTATTGGAGCCACCATTTAAAAAATTTTTAATTTTGGTGGGGGCAAACACCCCCATTTATTCGGCTTAAAACAAGCTACAAATGAACTTAATCTAACTTAAAACTAGGTTACTTATAGCTATGGGCGGGAATTTAGGTGGTTAAGGAGAAGAATTTTCAGATTCGAAGTACTTAAGTTGAAATCGAAACTGTCAACATTCATATTTGTTTCGTGAAGCATACGGGTTAGGGGTTCGTTTGACCCATAGGAAGTACGGTGATAGGGAAGATAGAAAAGACGTGGGTTCCTGAGATTGCGTGGATTAGTATTAAAAGAAATGGAATTATAAAGTGTTGGACAGTCAACAGAACCAGAAACAAGTCGGTGAATGAAGAGGATATCGGCAATAATTCTTCGATCTTCAAGAGTGTTAAGATTAATGAGTTGAAGACGATCATTATAGGGGGGAAGTATGAGAGGGTTTTGCCAAGGTAAACCACGGAGGGCAAAACGGAGGAACCTTCTTTGAATGCTTTCAATTCTTGAGATATGGACACGTTGAAATGGAGACCAAACTTGAGAAGCATATTCAAGTAATGGTCTAACGAAGGTTATGTATAAAGAGCGGGTGACATAAGGATTAGTAAATTCTTTAGACCATCGTTTAACAAATCCAAGAGCTGAGTTGGATTTATGGATTAATTCATCTATGTGAGAGAGGAAGTTAAGCTCTCGATCGCACAACACACCAAGATCCCTGATTGAATTTACGATAGGTATAGATTGGTTGGAAAGGTAATAGTTACGGGGAGGCAGTACTGAGCGCTTACGAGAAAAGGTTATGGACTGGCATTTGCCTACATTCAACTCCATACAGTTTTTTTGACACCAAATTGAGAAATTATCTAGATCAAATTGTAATTGGGTTGAATGATTTGCTGAAGATATCGTTTTGAAAAACTTAGTATCGTCAGCATACAATGATATGTTAGAATGCTTTATGACAATTTCAATATCATTTATGGCAAGGATGAAAAGAAGAGGGCCTAAGTGACTACCTTGTGGGACACCCGAAGTGGCAATAAATGGGTTAGAAAGTGAATTCCTGAAACGCACTCTGTAGGAGCGTTGGCTTAGGTAAGAGGACAACCATTTTAAAGAGATAGGTTCAAAACCAAGGGCTGTTAATTTAAAGAGTATGAGGCGATGAGAAATTTTATCAAAGGCCTTACTAAAATCGGTGGTAATTACATCAACTTCCATTCCAGATTCAAGTGCAGAGAGAGAAAAAGACACAAATTCAATAAGATTGGTGGTTGTGGATTTATACTTGAGAAATCCATGTTGCCTGGGGGATATTAGAGACCTGCAGCGGAAGCTGATAACTTCATAAATGAGACATTCGAAAATTTTTGGAATATGAGAAAGCTTTGCAATGGGACGGTAATTTTTAACATCATTCTTAGCGCCTTTTTTGTGAATCGGTGTTACAAATGATGTTTTCCATATTAAGGGAAATTCGCCTAGAGACAGAGATAAATTAAAGATTTGAGAAAGTGGAAGGGAGAGTGATTGAGAACATCTTTTTAGAAGAATTGCTGGAATGTTATCAGGCCCAACAGAAAATTCTTCACTCAGCTGATTTAATTTATTTTGAATAAGAGTTTCATCAATAGAAAGAGGAAAAAAAGGCCCAGTGGAAAAGTTTTGAAGGTACCTGAAATAAGTCTCGTCAGGTTGAAAAGACTCATCAGTGAAGGATTGTTTGAAAAATTTGGCAAACAAGTCAGATATCTCTTGGGGGTCATTTGATTTTTCACTTTCCAGGTAGAGGGAGGGAGGAAAACCATCAGACTTTCTCTTATAGTTGACGAACTGGAAAAATGACTTGGGATCATTTATTAGGTTGGATTGAGTTTCATTTAAATAGCGTACATAAAGGATATTGAAAAGTTCATTGAATTGGAGATAAATTCCAAGATAATTGGAATAGTCCGAGACGGATCGAGAACGAAGAAAACGTTCCCATAGCTTATTTCTCCTGTTTCTTAAAGAACGCAACTTCCGATTATACCAAGGCGGAGACGATGGTGATGTTCTACGCATTGAGGTTGGTACATTGAGCGAAATAGATTTATACAATTCTCTATAGAATGTATTAGCTGCATCATTGATAGAATTATTTGTGAAATTGAAGGATACATTACTAAGGTACTCATTTATTCCTCTAAAATTGGCTTTGTGAAAGTCGAAAGAAGGAGTAGAATTTTCGGAGTTTATGATGGGACACTCTTTAAAAAGAGAAAGAAAAAGAGGGGGATGATAACTGTCAATCTTTGAAAGGGGAATATTCCAAAGAGACACACTAGAGTTGTCTGGGTCTGTTGAAAAGATTAAATCAAGTTGTCTATTCATAAAGTTGGTGATACCACTTACTTGGAAAAGGCTTGAATCAGTAAGCCGATCAATAAATAGGCATTCTTTTGAAGCAGTTTGGTCCGAGGTAGTGAAATGTGATAAATCTTCAGATGCAATCCATTTTAAATGTGGAAGATTGAAATCACCAAAAAGAAGAATATCATCATGGGGGTCGCTATTAATTAAGATTTGATCAACTGCATCTATAGCTAGTTGATATGATTCAATGGGCTGTCCAGGTAAAATGTAGCAACACATTACAAAGATAGTTTTTTGGGGAAGTTTAATCTTTATTGATATATAGTCAATATTAGATGAGGAAGAAAATGATTGAAGAGATGAATCTAGGGTATTTTTAACGGCAATTAGCACACCCCGACAAGGGAAAACATTGGGCTCTTTGTTAAGGTCATCGCGAAAAACATTAAAGGAAGGTGGGAACAGTTCTTGGCTGTTGATGCTTGGAGTTAAGTTGGTCTCGGTTAGAACATAGATGTCGAAAGGAAGAGCGTGAGATTGCTGTAAGACCTTATGGGTTTTCGAGCGAAGGCCTCTAACATTTTGATAATAAAAAGTTAGAGGAAGTTTGGAAGGTAAATTAGGGACGAAAAAATTTGTTGTGGTCCGCCCTGGTCCTTTGGAGATGAGATATTCTGTTGGAGCTGACAAATGAAGCATATGTAGAGAGGTCATTATCCACATCGAACGAGGTGAGATTTAGTTTCTCATGAAAGCGGACAAAGATTTTTTTTAGTTCAGTATGATCGGTGGGAAGCCCTTCTTGATTAATAGAAACTATTAAATTAGTCCTTGTCACACCATTAACGCAGACATTATCTTTGTCGTGAAGATAAGCAAGGTAGAGGCGAACATTGGAATAGATTCGTTGCTCACGGAGGCGGGAGAGAACATAACGTCCATCATCGTTTTGATCAACGAGATGTTTAGTAAGCTTAGCAGTAGGGGGGAAAAGAGGATCAATGAAAGACGCTGACCTTGGGGATGGTTGAGAATCAAGAGGGGTAGGAACATGGGGATGAGTTCCAGGATAAGATTTGGATTGAGATAAGGGAGAAGTAGAGGAAGAAGGATTGAGAGTATGAGAATGAATCGGATAGGATTTGGTTTGTGCATTGGATTTAGGGTTAAGGGTATGTGAATGAATAAAGTTGGGATATAATTGATTAGGGTTCGCAGTCTGAGAAGCGGGCGGGGAGTGATGTGGAATGGTTTGAGAGAATTGTTCGCGGTTTTCATTGATGGACATGTTAGGATTGAGATCGAAAGATACACGCTTAACAGGGTTAGAAATGAAATTGTGTCGATTGAAGGATGGGAAAATGTTAGTTTTATAACTCCAGTTAGAGTTAGATCGAGGAAGAGTGGACTTAGGTGTTGGTTTTGCGTAAACTTTATTTACAGGGTTTGGTTTAGGCTGAGTTTTATTTTTTAAGTTTTTCCGGTTCGAGGATAAATGGATGGAATTTACATTAGTATTTTTAGATCTAAGATAATCTAGCTTATCTTCCCATTTAGTTATGATTATCTTTCCCAGTCGGAAAACATCATCAGTATGGGAGCAAAGAAGCCATTCGTATTTAGATGGAAAACTAATTTTGAAGTTGCTATGATGTCTGGAGCGAGGTGGCGAAATCTTCTGGCACTCGTTAAGGGTTATTGCAAAAGTACGGCTAAATAGTCTTCTTATCCAGGGGACATCAGCATCTACAGGAGCATTAGTGATGAAGAATGTCACACTCTCGGCATTGTTGTTTAACTTCCTTAGTCTGTTGTTCCATTCGGTTAGAGTCCACGTTGTGCCAAAGCGGTTTAAGGTAGGTAATGCAGGTGGTGTTGAGCTAGGTGAAAGTGTTGGTTGGTGAGTAGATGATAAATTAAGTCCTGATTGAGGGTGAATTGCTGTAGCGGGAGTTGATGGCACTGCAGTGGTGATGGGAGGAAACAAAGGTTGTAGGCAAGCAGGTGCAGGTGGTGTAGCATCTTCAATAGCTGGTAAGGGAGCTGGTTGGCAAATAGAAGTATCCATAATTTCAGCCATTAAAGATGTGTTGTAAACAGAAGCATTGGGTTGAAGGTGGATTCCGTCGATTTTGCAAGTGGCTGTCTGGATGTCGTCTGCAAGTAGTCCAATGCATAAACGGGTTTCGATGAGTTCGGTACTAATTGAGTTAATTGTACCAACGGCATTTTCTAGCAGTGCGAGGGGTTGGCGAAGCCCGGGGATGACAATATTGGATGTACTTTGGAGATGACTGTCAAGATCAGAGCGGATAAAGCTAAGGTTTTCGTTAATGGATTCAAGGGAATTGGCATCACAAAAAGATTTAAGCATAGACGAAATTTCTAGTTTTAGTGATTCACAACGTTTATCAAAATTGTTAACGCGAGGGTCGTTCGTTATCAAGTCTGTTATAACAGAAAGTTGCTTATCAATTGAAGATAATTTTAAAACACAACGCTTATTTGAATTGTCAATAGTGTTGTTAAAATCGTCGAAGGCCTTAACCAAAAAATCATCCATTTTATGAAGCTGATTAATTGTACTTTTATGGTAGGAATTATTGTCAGCGAGGATAGGATTGAAGGCTCGTTTAAGTTCAGCGCTTATGCTTTCAGAGGGTGAATTGACCTGAGAACTGTCATTAATATTGTTAATTAAATTGGTTAATGCAGTCAATTGAAACTCAAGGGAGTTTAGCTTAGCTTCGACCGAGTTAATGTTTTCACTATTGCACTTTATCGCGAGAAAAACGTCCGAAAGGGATATTTTTTTACACTGATCACAAAGATACACAAAATGACTAGCGTATTCTTTAATGTATGTAGAAGACCTTTTGCTGAGTCCAATGCAAATAGGGTGGAATGATTTACCACAAATTCCTTTGCAAAAGAACCTTTCAGCAGTTTTGCTATCAAGGTCACAGTGGGCAGTATCACAACGATTAGTATCCATAGTTATTAATGTAGGTCACAAACAAAACAAAAGCAAAGGCGTAAGAAGCGAGGTGTAAGCTTTATAAGGGAACGAGGGAAACGAAAGAAAATACAAAAAAATCGGCAAATGAGCGTGGTTTTTGATGACACAGGAAATTGAGCGAGCACACGTTTAATTAAATAATTTTTTTTGGTTGAATGTTTTTGTTTGTTTTTTATTATTAAAAATAACTTAAACGGGGTCAGGAAAAAAAATAGATATGGAAAATCAATTAAATAATTGGGAAACACGAAATATTATTGCGGAGCGAAAAGAAAATGCGACTACACTTGTTGAGGTTCAAACTGTAAGTGAGAAAATGAAAAAAAAATCAATGCCATCTGATAGGAAGCTGTAAAGAACTATACCAAACAAAGTTTGAGTGAATTCGATGCAACCGTTGACAACTTATGGCCATTTGCAAAAAAGCCGTTAAGAGCAGATCTCCGTTATTTGCATTTTTAGCCAAAAACTAAAAACGCAGTTCTCTTCAAAACACTAAAAGAATATAACACACAAAGTTTAATCAAAATCGTTAGAGCCATTTTCGAGAAAATTAGAAAAAACCAAAAAAAGTTGGCTAAAACTCAACGGCTCGTTGTATGGAAGCCACCGTTTAGAAAGGCTTCAGTGAAAAATTTACTAAGCCATCCTATAGAACACTATGAAAAACTATGTCTAACAAAGTTTTAGTTGATTCAATCAAGCCGTTGAGAACTTATGGCTATTTGAAAAAAAGCCGTTAAAACCTGATTTTCGTTACGACCATTTAAGGCAAAAACAAAAAACGCAGTTTTGTTAGAAATGCTTAAAGTTAGCTAAATTTTAAATTTAATCAAAATCGTTAGAGCCGTTTTCGAGAAAATCCAAATTGAAAAAAACCGTTACTTGAAAGGTACCAGTTTGAGCCGGGCTAAAACAAAATAAAAAAAACCTCGACAACCGTTTTTCTTCAAACTGCTATATACCAAGTTTGAAGAAAATCCGTCAAGCCGTTTAGGCTGTAGCATGACGTGAAAAAGCGCACATCCGCACATCCGCACATCCGCACAGACGCACAGACAGACCGACGGACGGTATGGAGAAAACTTTTTTGGGCTTCTCTATCATCGTAATGTCATGTTTGATTAAAACCTCGATTTTTTTTTCTGCACGAAACCAATACTTGCCCTATAGAGCAAGTAAAAATCATTTGCGCAACAATAATCGTCGCTCTGGTTGCGTGATGATACAGTTGGCGGGTGATTTCCAAAACAAACACTTCCCGTGATTCTGAAACCAACAGCGGCGGCTGAATTAAACTCATGTCTCAAGCCATCATATTTATGGAGGTATGAGAAAATCATTCCATTGAGTGTGAATATGCGAGTATTCTTTGGATTTGCCTGGCATGCCTCCTTCGAAATCTGCATGCTCCTAAACTGCGCAATAGAAAACAACTGATTGTGACGAAGCTTATGAACAATTTGATAGTGGCAAGGATTTTAAAAGGGCCGTTCAAAGGAGAAGAATGTGGAATTCCGTGAATTTCCTTCACTTCAACCGATTTGCCGTCAGCTATTATATGTGGCATGTTCCCGAGTTGGGAAACCATCATCACTCTTTAATTACGCTCCGGATCAGAAAACAAAATGTTGTATATCATACAGCTTTTAATTGAATACAATTAGTTTTCTTATATAATTAATTAATTAATTTAACAATTTTTTAAATGAACCATTTACATTACTCAAGAGCAACATCGTTTTTTGTTTTCGTATTTAAAGCATAAATAAACAATAAGTATGGTTTACAAACTCGCGAACATTCAACATAAAGTTGTCCGTGAGAAAAAATTGGAAACACTAAATGTGTACCACTTGTAAAGACTGTCCTTGTGATTTGTTAATTGTTATAGCGAACACAAGACGAATCGGTAATTGCAAACGTTTAAATTCAAATGGCAAATCAGAGGGAATCATGAGAATTCTAGGAATAAGCACATCTTCTCCCTTATATTTTAAAATTAAAACAGTTGCTCCGATAACATTGTTCATTAATCGCTTTACTGCTAATCTAGTGCCGTTACAAAGTTTTGGGTGATTAATATTTCGAAGCATGATAAAAGGTGCACCAATCTTTAGCTCCAAAATATGGAGTGGAATCCCAGTTAAATCCAAAGAATTTAAAAATTCTGTAGGATAATTTACAGCTTCATCTTGATTTGTGATGGTGTCTATTGATTTGTACACAACAATTTCATTTGGTAATTTCTTAAGTATTTACGTGTTAATTTCATTTACGGCTTTGTTTGTGCCAGCTAATATAGCTCTTTCACTTAACCACGAATTAATTTTATAGTTCTGGGCAATGTTTGGAAATACATTCTGTGCCAATTCTGTTTTAGATTCCGTCAAACGGCAAAAATTGTATGGCAATATTATTAGACCATAAATGTTATCAATATTCATTTTGCCGTTGCCCATGTCCAACAATTGTTTCGAAAACACAGCCCCTGTAGGATCATTTTGCAGTTTAACTCGCTCGTTTACAGTAAGTTTGAGTGTTTTCACATACTGCCACAAATTTGAAGATTTCAAACATGCATTCAACTCATCAGCAGCAGTAGACCTAGGTATAACAGGTAATGTTTGCCTAAAATCACCTACTAACAATATCATGGCACCACCAAATACACGTTGGTTTCCTCGTAAATCTTTTAACGTTCGATTAAGGGCTTCCAAAGATTTCGTGTGAGCAATCGTGCACTCATCCCAAATTATTAACTTGATTCATTTAAATTTGTTTATCCCAATCTGAACAATATAAAAAAAAAGTCTAAAATGAATGATCAAAAAAAAAATCTGATGACGTTTTTATTTTACCTATATCCAGAATTCTATCTTCACATACTTCACCGTTATTCACCAACTTTTCTTTTATATTTAATAATTTTTGGTCCATTCTAATTTACTTAATTTAAGATAAAAGTAATGAACCGATTCTAGTGAATGTCCGCAGATTACAAACTTATTCCAATTTTATCAAAATTAAATTGACAAATAAAAAATTCAAATATTTTTTTACAATTATGGGAAAAACACTTGTTATGTCGACAAAAATGCTGGATCAAAAGAACCTCGCTACCGCTTTATAGTATTTTAACCAAACACCTTCGTCGACATCCTCATCCCTACCAAAAGTTTTGTTAGTAATATGACAAAATTCACTAAAAATGCATTTTGCGGTTTACCGAAATTTGAACAATCTTCACAAAAAGACCTTCCTCAATAGGATAGCTAACAAAATTTTGATTAAACTTCACAGAAACCTTTGTAGGCATACTCAGAAGATGCTACCAAAAGATTTGTAAGTAGTTTGACAGAATGCAATAAAACTGCATTTGTGTCAAATTGCTTTACCGAAGATTTTCCAAACTTCACAGAAACCTTCGTATACATTCTCAGAGGACCCTACCTAAAGTTTTGTTAGTAATATTACTAAAAATGCATTTTGCGGTTTGCCCTTTACCGAAATTTGACCAATCTTCACAAAAAGACCTTCTTCAATAGGATAGCTAACTTTATAAAAAAACATTACAAAATTC
Source organism: Platycheirus albimanus (assembly GCA_916050605.2). Classification (NCBI taxonomy): domain Eukaryota; kingdom Metazoa; phylum Arthropoda; class Insecta; order Diptera; family Syrphidae; genus Platycheirus; species Platycheirus albimanus. Next base: position 59,524,996 of record OU696697.1, on the reverse strand, counting down.
TGCCCAGGCATTCTCGAGTTTATCGGGCCCGAACATAAGACGACTTATTTTTATATATTAGAAGATAATATGATAAAATTACTGTACGATAGACATTTAGCTTGATTTCAATAAATAAACAACACAGATAGCGGGGCCATCTGGCCAAAAAATCAAAAATACAGCTAGTAAAATAGCTGTGCCAATTACAGCAAAGCTAGCCTAGCAACTGGGAAGACCAGTGCAGTAGGCAAATCTGCGCGTGCGGAAATTGATGCAAATGCTGGAGCTATACCTGTGAGCTCAACACAGAAGAATGATGGCAATGGATTCGAACTTGTACAAAGGAAAAAAAGAAAACGTTGAATCCTAAACCAAACTTGGTGGATCGCAATCTCGCATCTAATCCAGCAAAGCCGATAGCTGGAGAGGCGGATGAGATGGAGCGGCCCGCCCAAAAAATCGGCTGCTGCGAAAATACAGCGGCAGATGGGTAGCTCCCAAGACGACGATGATGAAGACGACGACGACTACACCGACGGAGCCACAGAAGACGATGACGATGCGCACAATATCGAAGATATTGAATATATGTCTGACGCTGGACAGGGTCATTACGTCAGCGTTTCCAGTGAATTGTTGGATTTAACCCCACCAGCAGAAATGCAGCAAGCGGCTGTGCATGAAGAAAAAGCAATTGCAGATTTGACGGAGAAAATAGGCAACCTTACTCGCATGGTGCTTGAGCTTAAAGCAAAGCACGAAGGGAAGAAGAGCGTAAAAGAGCTCTAGAGATCCAAAAGACGCTACAAGACCAACAGTTGGTAGCGCAACAGGGAGCAGCGTCACTTAAAGCTTCACAACCAAGGAAGCAGCGAGTAAAAAAAGCTGCCCAGCAAACCCAGCAGCAGCCACTGCAGCAACAACAACCACAGCAGCAACAACAAGAGCTGCAATGTAATCAGCCACAGCAGCAACAACAACAAGAACAACAACAACAACAAGAACAAGAACAACAGCAGCAGAGACAACAGCAGCAGTCACAAAAACAGCAGAGACAACAGCAGCAGAGACAACAGCCGCAGAACCAACAGCAGCAGCCACAGCTTTAAGCAAAAAAAGAAAAGGTGCCGTCAATATACACCTATAAAATGGAGTTGAAAGACACCATAAACCTATGTAAGTTGGCCATTGGCGAAAATTTTGCTATTAAACACTCTATCCAGTGCTTCACGCTGGAAAACCACAGAAAAATAAAAGAATTACTAAAAAGCTCATCCACCCAGTATTATACTTCCACCCCTAAGGACGAAAAGTTCCAAACTATGGTCCTTAAGGGTATTGATTCCTCTACGGAACTGGAGGGCCTCTTAGATGAGCTCCGACCGACGGCAAACGACGACCTCGAGTTTATCAGGGTCAAGCCGTTCACCACAGTAAGGCCAAGACGGGAGAAACGAAGTCTTCCTATGTTCTTAGTTCAGCTCTCGCCCCAAAGCCAGCTGAGTAGTCTAAGCAAAATCACCGTGCTGAACTACCAGATAGTTAGCTGGGAAAAATTAAATAATAAAGACGACGGGCCACGATGCACGAATTGTCAAGGCCCTCACCACGCAGCAGGAAACTGTTATATGGATCCTGTTTGCGTGAAATGCGCAGAAGGCCACAAAAAGGGAGAGTGTAAACTCGGGGAAATTAGGGCCGAAAATAAGGCCCAGCTTAAATGTGCTCTTTGCAAGGGCTCCGGGCACCTTGCAAGCTATCTGAGATGCCCGAAGTACCAGGAACTAAAAAAAGCAAAAAAGCCGGAAATAGAAAAGTTGAAGTTAGTCGCCCAATAGTGCGTCCTCCAGAAACACAAACTTACTCATAATAATTACAATATCGTAAGAAGAGATCGACCCCCTACGAAAAGGCATTAGTTATAAGGTAATTTACAATAATGAAGCGCGTAGATTCGGGTTGCTAGAAGCCTGCATCATTTGCATTGCTCTCCAGCAGGGGAAGCGAATGAACGTGATCTCGGCGTACGCACCAGATGCACCTCAGCCTGCTAATTTTATATCAGAGCTCGAAAAACTTTTCGAATTTCTTCGCCTCAACTCAGAAGAAAACTACTATCTCATGGCCAGAGATCTGAATGCCAGACATGAAGATTGGGGAAATCAAATTCAAAATCCTAGAGGATATCATCTTTTCAATTGGATGGGTCGATACAACGTTGAGTATAGGATCGACCTATTTACTACTGATAGACCATCGTTTCCAAGAAGTGGTGGTTTTCTGGATCTACTTCTGTTAGACTCAAGACTGACGCTGTGGGTCAAACAAGAAACTGTTTACGGACGGTGGAGTACGACAGTGACCACTGCGGCCTCGCCGCCGTAATACAGATTCCGAACGAGCTTGTGGAGTTGGAGGAGTATGTGCCTGCGCACTCTTACAATTTCAGTAAGACGCGTTGGCCACGCTTCTCCAACTCCTTATCGAGTGAACTTACTTCGAACGACATTTTGCCACCGAACGACGAACATCGAGATCGACAGATACCTTAGTCAAATGGATGAGACAATACAACGAACGATGGACAGGACAATCCCACGATACAAAGAACAAGACGCAACTGGAAAATACAGAAACGCTGCAATGGACGCACTACACAAACACAAAAGTAGACTGCTTACAAGAATCAAACTCTTATACAGACGCTTACGCTGTTTTATAGCATCCGTCTTGATAGCAGGGTAAAGGTGATTTGCTACATGGCCCTCATCCGGCCGATGATTGCCTATGGGTGCCCTGTGTGGTTCAACGTTGCCCCATCTCAAATAGAAAAGATTCGGGTGTTTGAGAGGCAGTGTCTTAGGACCTGCCTTGGATTACACAGAACACCAGAGTCCGAGTACAAACGTTACTATTCCAACGAGGTAGTATACAATGGGGCTAACATAAACAGGATAGATAACTTCTTATTGAAGCTTATTCGCGGTCATGTTGCGAGAGCTATGACCTCTTCTAATGGACTAATCCTTGGGGCTTACTACCCAAATGATGAATACTTTAAAAAGGCACGTTTAAGCGGCTTCATTTCATCCGAGGCTTTCCTCTTTTTAGATAGTCGAGGGCTGATACAGGATAGGTTGGCGGTTCCGTTAATCTACCACGTCGTCCGTAAGACTGTGGATCGGCGACTCCTGTACGACCGAGACGGAGAAGAGCGCCTTCGGTTCAGTAGGGCTGTGTCTAATCGGGACCGCCGGGATATAATTAAACAAGCTCGGAACTTTTGGTGGATGAGCGACGAAATTCGAGTTTCTTTAGGTTGGTCAATGTTATCGCCTTGGTCAGCTTACATAGGTTTAGAGTAGTTTTATTGGGGGGGGGGGGCAGACATGGTGGCACAGAAAAAAAATAAAAAAATAAAAATAAAAAACAAACAAAAAAAAACACAAAAAATACAAAACACAAAAAAATAACAAAAACACAAAACCGCTGCTGTGGCTGTTCTAGTTTTAGGTAGTTTTAAGTAGATTTAATTTAGGTACTAGGGTAGTGTTAAGTTTTATATAAAAATAAAAAAGATCTTAAATTTGAGTTTTTTAAATAATATTTTCTCAAAATAAATAAATATATGCATGAATTCCTTAAAATACGTTAGTTTTAAGCCGAAAGGCAATAGTATAATGGATAATAGAGCGCCCGCATAGTGCCAGTAAGTTATGTTAAGTAGTTATTTAAGCTAGTTTATAAGGTTTTTGGTCTAGCTGTTAGCTTAGATTAAGAAATGAATTAAATAAAAACAGAATTTGAAAAAAAAAATTGTGCTAGGTTGGTATGCACAGGGTCTCGAGTTCGATTCCTAGAATCAGCCAAGCAAGTAAAAGTTAAATTTTTCAATAAATAATAACAAATGCTTTTCAATAAATAGAAAACGTTGCCTCTCAAAGCGATAAAATTTGTTACAAATTGAGTAAAATGGCGTTGCAATTTACGACTTTACCACTCATTTTTTCAAAAACATATTTTTGATTCAAAACAAAAAGATGGAAATCTACGACTCGCTTTTTGCAATTTACAATCGAGTTAATATCAAATTGATACAAATTTGGATCAATTTTCAATTCGCAATGGCAATGTTTTATTTCTCAGGATCGAATTATTGACCCAAAAAAGTGATAATTTGCTATTTTTGAGTGTCAATATCTTCATTTCGTTCAATTTTGAAAATTGCGAACAAGGAGTCGTAATTTACAAAACCCCGAGCTAGGGTGAGAAACTGCATAAGATTTTCGTGATTTGCAGCTCATTTTTCTTGATCTGATCTAAAAATTCTTTCCGTGTGGACAATCCAAGTAGAGCATCCGATAGAGGAACACTCTATCCTTCTGGGCTCATTAAGCAAAAATCTTTTAGCGACGCCTTGAAGGGGAAGATTGTCATCGCCGTTATTGACAGGAGCGATCCAGATGGCACGATCTCGTCCGATAGATGGCAGCTAGTAAAGATGAAGCTCTCGGCTAGCTTCTTAAGTTTGATGCTGGCAAACCCTGGTGCACCACCTATCACTAGTGATGGAGGCTGGTACCAGGGGCATGTCAAACTAGTTGTCTGCGAGGACCAGAGATCGTGTGATCTGTATAGGCTCGCCATCGGTGGTCTTGGGGAAGTATGGCCAGGAGCGAATCTTGAAGTCGTAGCAAAGGAGGATATCCCGAGCAGACCCAGGACTCGCACCTGGATCCCAGCTGAACCCTCCGCGTGGGATGAGATCATCCAGATAATCAAGATAAGCAACCCGCAAATACCTACTCACAACTGGAAGGTCGCCAAGCTGGATGAGCAGAAGGGTCTTTATAGATGCGCGCTAATTGTGATCAATAAAGAGTCTCTTGCCCATTTGGCAAAGACCCAAGGTGTGATTAGGTATGGGTTTGAATCTATAACCCTAAGGGTTTATAAAAAAGACGAGTTAGAGGCAGGTATTATTCCTCCTCATCCTTCGCTCTCTGACAACGAGGAGCCTATGTTGGAGGCATCGGCTTCTCCACCCGATAATGTGAGGATCACCTTTCCTTCCATGGGTGAGGAGGCGGATGTCTCTGACTCATCATCCTCTACTGGTAAAACGTTGTCTTCTCTTACCTTTGACGAACAGTTGATAGTAGAGACGTACGACTCCCTAAAAGGCTCTCTGAATGAGGATGAACTTCTCGGTTTATCTTCAGACGAGGACCTGAACGACACAGTGGTGGAGGCTTCTCTGCCTGATTGTAGCAACAATGCTGCAGTTAGTTCAGATTAACCTCCAGCACTCCAAAAAGGCTTCGGCCTCACTCCTCCTTCGGCTGACTAACACTGGGGAGGACATAGTCCTGATCCAGGAACCATGGATATACAACAACCAGGTCCGTGGACTCAGGACTCCGGGATACACACTGTATGCATCAGACATAGGTAACTTGAGGTCTTGCATTATGGTGAAAAGTAGCATTAAAGTATTTTTACTCCCTAATTTCAGCAACCAAGATATGACTGTCGTAAGGCTAGAGACGGCTAAAGACCATTACTGGCTGGCATCGGCATATCTTGCCCACGACCTACCTATACCGGGTGATAACCTAGATAGGCTGGTCAAGGAAGCTGAAGCAACAAACACTGCTCTCATCATCGGTAGTGATGTCAACGCCCATCATACAGTGTGGGGCAGTTCCGATATAAACAGTAGAGGTGAGTTACTTTTTGATTTCATCTTAAACACTAACCTTATTGTAAGCAACATAGGCAACGAACCTACGTTTGTTACTAAAACCAGACGAGAGGTACTTGATATTACTCTTGTCTCCGATTTCATCTATTCAAGTATCAAGGATTGGAGGGTGTCACCAGACCATTCGTTCTCTGATCACCGTTATATCCAATTCAAATTAGAAGATGATCCCCCTTGCCAGGTAGCTTTCAGAAATCACAGGAAAACTAACTGGCTAAAGTACAGAGATACACTCAAAAACCTGATAGATTGTAATCTCTCAATACCCCCATGTAATACCCAGGAGCTTGACAAGAAGGTTGATGATCTTACATTGGCCCTCAACAATGCTCTGGCAACCTCTTGTCCTCTCATAACACCAAGAGGCAAGAAGAAGCCTTTCTGGTGGAATACAGAACTAGAACCGCTTAGGAGAAACAGTCGTAAGCTGTTTAACAAAGCCAAAAGCTCAAGAAACGAATCGGACTGGGAATCATACAAGAAGTCCCTTCAAAAATACAAAAAAGAACTTAGGAAATCTAAAAGAATGTCTTGGAGAAATTTTTGTGGTAAAATCGAAAATGTCTCTGAAGCATCAAGGCTTAGGAAAGTTCTCTCAACAAACCCAGTAGTACCAAGTTTTATGAAAAAACCTGATGGCTCCTGGACGACATCAAGCGAAGAATCGCTCAATTTACTACTAGATACCCACTTTCCTGGTAGTTCCTCTGATATCAGTAATATTCACTATAATAGGTCAAATATTCAAAATATCCCTGAAGGTCTGATCAACAGGGACAAACTGCTTTGGTCACTGAACAGCTTCGAGCCTTACAAGTCTGCTGGGCCAGATGGCATAATACCCGCTGAACTACAGAAGTCTTCAGATATTATTCTGCCTGTGTTGGAAAATATTATGAGAAGCTGTTTGGAACTGGTTCACATTCCCCGGTCATGGAGAGAAGATAAAGTAGTGTTCATACCAAAAGCGGGAAAAAGCTCCCAAACCAACCCTAAAGATCTAAGACCCATAAGCCTATCATCATTCCTTCTGAAAACCTTAGAACGTCTGATTGATATATATTTACGCAATAACATTGATACTAAACTTTTGTCGATGTCTCAACATGCTTACTGCAAAGGGAAATCGGTAGAAACTGCGCTACATTCACTTGTCCGCACTATCGAATACTCCCTCCATCACAAGGAATACACAATGGTGGCTTTCCTCGATATAGAAGGCGCTTTTAACAACGTCGACACATCTGCAATCGCTAATGCACTCTCAGGTCTGAAGGTAGATGGCTCACTTGGTAAACTGATCGACCAAATGCTGATAAGAAGGGTGATCAACTCAAAACTGGGTGTAACATCCGCAAGACGATCTGTTAGTAGAGGTACGCCACAAGGTGGTGTCCTATCTCCACTCCTTTGGAATTTAGTGGTAAATGAACTGTTAATAATACTGGAAGAGGGGGGATTCAATGTGATTGCCTATGCGGATGACATTGCTATAGCCGTTTCAGGAAAGCATCTCAGCACCTTATGTGAACTTCTTCAATCTGTACTCAATAAGCTCACAAATTGGGCAAGTCGTTGTGGACTAGGTGTTAACCCCCACAAAACTGAACTTGTCCTCTTTTCAAGGAAATATAAAATTCCACACGTCGACCCTCCATCTATTAATGGTATAAGTCTTATATTCTCTGACGAAGCAAAATACTTGGGTCTTATTTTGGACAAGAAATTAAGCTGGAAACCCAATATACAAGAAAGAGTAAGGAAAGCCACAGTAGCCCTTTTCTCTTGCAAAAAAGCCATCGGCAATAAATGGGGTTTAGAGCCCCATGTTATGCATTGGCTATACACATCGGTGATAAGACCGATTCTCACTTACGGGGTGGTCGTCTGGTGGCCTGCCCTAGACACAGCGTCGAATAGTGCTAAGCTCAGTAAAGTCCAACGTACCGCCTGCCTGTGTATAGGTGGTGCGCTGCGCACTACTCCCTCTGCAGCGCTAGAAATACTATTCAACCTGCTACCCCTAGATATTTCCAGCAAGCAAATCGCTGCTTGCTCAGCAATTCGCCTGAAGGCGATCTCTATATGGGAAAATAATAATTATGGCCATGCTAACATACTGAACACCTTCAGTATTCCCCAAAGTAACATAGACTACTCCACATCCCAACTTCATTTTGATAAAAACTTCCAGGTAAGCATACCCTCTAGATCACTTTGGGAGGAAAATGCCTTCCAGGACGACGATCAAATTCAGTTTCTTACCGATGGGTCGAAAACAAATGATGGGGTGGGGGGAGGTGTATACTCTAATAGACTAAATCTTAGTCTCTCCTTCCGTCTACCAAACCATTGTAGCGTGTTCCAGGCGGAACTAATGGCAATTAAAGAGGTTTTATCTTGGCTTAAAGAAAACGTGGTATCTTCTAAGGATATCATCATTTTCTCTGATAGCCAAGCCGCGCTGAGGTCCCTGGATTCCATCTCCTATAACTCTAAAACAGCTCTCGACTGTCGATCATCTCTTAGAGAGATAACGGAACAGTTTAACATTCACCTCTGCTGGGTGCCGGGGCACAGAGATATTCCAGGGAACTGTAAGGCCGACGAACTTGCCAGGAAAGGAACAACACTACCTATATTAACTGAACACAGTTACCTGGGTATTCCCATCGCTACATGTAAACTTTTGCTAAGGCAAGAAGCTATGGACAGAACTAATCTTAGGTGGACAAGTGGCAACACATGTCTAGCGACAAAACGGATTTGGCCAAAGCTGGATTCGAATCGCTCTAAGACTTTGATCTCTCTGAGCAGACGGCACATTAGCTCCATTATAGGTGTCATTACAGGACACTGCCTCATAGGTAGACACGCCATAAGACTTAGCGTGTTCGCAAACGACTTTTGCAGAAGTTGTATGGACTAAGAGGAGGAAGAGACAATTGCCCATCTTCTTTGTACATGCCCTGCACTAGCTCACAAAAGGAAGCTCCATCTGGGAGAATACTTCTTCAACGATAGTAGTGATCTGTCTAACGTGGACACTAACTCTCTTCTAAAATTCATTAGAAGCACAAACTGGTTCTGAGTTACTAGGGGGAAACACCCCATACTCGTGGTATCACAACGGTCCTCTTATGGACTAAGTGTGTTGGTCTTTTCAGCCAACAGCCACTTTAACCTAACCTAACCTAACCTATCCGATAGAGGAACACTTACCTTTTAAATAAAATTAATTTGAAAAATGTCTTTCATTAATAAATTGAAGTCAAGTGTAAATATGCGAAAATCGCAAAAGCCAATCATGAGTTTATCGAAACTCATTCAAAAACATCGTTACCCTATAACTCTATGTATGAGGGTAAACGGAAAGTATGGCGAGCAGATCATGCTGGAATTGGGGAGTTGTTTGGTTTACTTACCTAAACGGTGGAACTCCCAGTTAGACAACGAAGACATTGATAATATGAAGCAATGTTCATTCGGAGTGATGGTGGAGCCTTATGGAGATTTATAATTCCATGTTGATTTTCACCTCAAGGATGAAAACAATCAGCAACTGCAGCAACAACAGCAGCTTCAGCAGGAAAAGCACCAACTGCAGCAACAACAGCAGCAACATCAGCAACAGCAGGAACTGCAGCAACAACAGCAGCAACAGCAGCAACAACAGCAACAACAGCAGCAACAGCAGGAACTGCAGCAACAACAGCAGCAACGGCAGGAACAGCAGCAACAACAGCCGCAACTGTAGCAGCAACAGCAGGAACAGCAACAACAGCAGAAGCAGCAGAAACAACAACCTCAACAACCACAAAAAATTGGAGACAAAAGCAACATGAGGTAAACATATTACCAACACTGTATTTTGATGACGAGCATAATTGGCTCAATTCCCAAAAATATGCATTGAATATAAAATGCACGACTGGGTCGCACGTACTTGCTCTGTGGGTGCAATAGTACGACGAAAACAAACTTTTCGATCAATAAGAACAACTCATTTTTGAAAAATTTGGTAAAAACTAAAAAAATTTGGCTAAAACTGGAAAACTCGATATACGGGAGCTAACGTTAAGTAACCTTTAGTATATCAAATTTAAATGTCGTCTTTTGGGTGATATAAATGATATAAATTTCCGCTTATGGCCAAATTAATAAAACTGATATTACCAATTTCCGCTATTATCATGTGTAGCCAAAAACTAAAGATGCAGTTTTCCTTAAAAAATTCAATATATGTTGCATACAAAGTTTCACAAAAATCGGGGAGGCTTTATTGAGTAAATTAGAAAAAAATGAAAAAATTTGTGGCTCTTTGTATAGGAGCCACCATAAAAAAGAGAAACTGAAAAAAAATCAATGCCATCTGAGAGGAAGCTGTAAGAAACTATACAAAACGAAGTTTGAGTGAATTCGATGCAACCGTTGACAACTTATGGCCATTTGAAAAGAAGCCGTTAAGAGCAGATTTCCGTTATTTGCATTTTTAGCCGAAAACTAAAAACGCAGTTCTCTTAAAAACACTAAAAAAATATAACAATAAAGTCTAATCAAAATCGTTAGAGCCATTTTCGAGCAAATTAGAAAAAACCAAAAAAATTGGCTTAAACTCAACGGCTCGTTGTATGGAAGCCACCGTTTAAAAAGGCTTCAGTGAAAAATTTATTAAACCATCCTATAGATAACGATAAAAACTATGTCAAACGAAAATTGAGTCGATTCAATCAAGCCGTTGTGAACTTATGGCTATTTGAAAAAAGGTGTTAAAACATGATTTTCGTTAGTACCATTTGAGCCAAAAACAAAAAACGCAGTTTTGTTAGAAATGCTTAAAGTAAGCTAAATTTTTAGTTTAATCAAAATCGTTAGAGCCGTTTTCGAGAAAATCCAAATTGAAAAAAACCGTTACTTGAAAGGTACCAGTTTGAGCCGGGCTAAAACGAAATAAAAAAACCTCGACAAAATTTTTCTTCAAACTACTATATATCAAGTTTGAAGAAAATCCGTCAAGCGGTTTAGGCTGTAGCATGACGTGAAAAAGCGCACATCCGCACAAACGCACAGACAGACCGACCGACCGGCTTCTCTATCATCCCGCTTTTGGCGGGACGTCCCGATTTTTTAATCAAAATTAAATATCCCGGGCGGGACTGGCTCAGTCCCGCTTTTTAAGGATAACTCAGCCGTGAGGGTACGCGTAGTTAATCGGATTTGTTTCATTTACTACCTGCTTTTGTTACGTGTGCTACATGGACCTAATAAGTACTTATTAGGTGTACTATATACAATACACACACAAAACATTAGATTTCAAAAAGAATTAAGAAACTGGAAGATTTCAGAAATTTAGAAGACGAATCACGAAGGTAGTTATTATTATTCAGGTTTTCACACTTTTCCTTCACTTTGGATTTTATATGCTAAGAAATATGCTCAATGCGAATGCCTTTTTGATTAGCAATTTTTCAAATTGGTAGTTGCCTGCTTTTGTTTTAGTGTTTGGAAAGCAGTGAGCAAGAATGAGTTGAGCGTGCGTAATTTATTTTAATTAGAGACATTAAGCAAACAAAATTTTTATTTTGTTCGTGTTTTTCTTAAATTACTGGAGTTTACGTATTAGAATCACTTTATAGATAAATAAAGTCGGTAGTGTTGTTTCGGATTGCTCCGGACTGGCAAACATCGCACCCAAGAAGCCAAACTAAAGAAACATCGCCTTACGAAATACAGTGCAAATTGGCAGAATGATTATAATTGGTTGAATATTGTGACGTCGGATGAGTATGAGGCTTTAACGAAAGCAGAACTTGGATAATGGCAATTTTGGTCTACAGACCAATAACGATGAGTCATATATCGTTAAAAAGGTATTTTTGCGTAGATCAAATGTTTATATGCCGGCAAGTCTGAATTAGCTGTGAGAAAAAAGTTATGGCCCCAATAAGCAAAATTGTATGCAATTTTTGTATGGGAGTTGGCCTATAGACCAATAACGATGAGTCATATATCGTTTGTTATGACGTCCTTCAGAGGGATTTTTGGAATTAGCATTCTAGCTCCAAAACTAACGGTACCTGCCATACGATTTTCAGTGAAAAATTAATTTTTCTCAAAAAACGGCTCCTACGATTTTGATAAAACTTTCTGAATAGTGTTTTCTGTGCAAATTTTATGTTTTGGTTGGAATAGATTTTTTAGGAAAAGTCTTATAACGGTACCTCCCATAGGACCGGTTTTTTGGAATCCCATTTTTTTGTAAGCCACTTGACGAATTTCGATGAAATTTTTAATGTAGAAGCCCTTTTATAACCGAAATAATAAAAATTCTTAAATTTTTCAAAAAAAGTTTTTTTGAATTTTTAAAAAAAATTTAGAGCAAGTTCGTACGACCCAGTCGTGCGCTTTATTTATACCCTATTCCATAGAATGGGTATATTGTATCTGGTATGGAGTTTGTAAAATAGAGAAATAATACCGTTAGGTATTATTATATATATTCTGACTCAGAATCAAAATCCTAGTCGATAATGCCATGTCCGTCCGTCCGTCCGTCCGTATGTATACTCTCTAGAGGTCGCAATTTTTGAGCTAGAGCTCTGAAATTAGGTATATATAATCTTTGGTTCAAGAGTAAAACTAAGTTTTTGAACCAGTAAAATCCGCCCACAAACACACCCACAATCGAGATTTTTGTTGAACAACCTCAATTTGGTAAAATTAAATTATTTTTTTTGTACAGTTACGATAAAAGCATGACGCTAAAATTTTGCACACGCAGCTTTAGGTAAACCTTCGTTCAATTGAATAAAAATATTTCAGTTTGGGAGTGGCTGACGCCCATTTTTCGTACAAAACCATCAATACTGTTTTTATAAAATAACAATTATATTATATTAATGCGAAAAACATTAAATTTTGTGGATATTACTCGCACATAAACATCTTGTGTATGAAATCAAAAAAATTGATTTTGGGCGTGGCTGACGCCCACTTTTCACTAAAAACATAAAAAAATTGTTTTTGCAAATAAACGGTTATTATAATGAGTCTGCAAGCATCTTGCGTCTCTTAGTAGAAACTAAAAACTTTGTGTATGAAAAGAAATTTTTAATTTTGGGTGTGGCTAACGCCCACTTTGCATACAAAACCATCAATATTGTTTTTATAAAATAACAATTACTATATATTAATGCGAAAAACATTAAATTTTGTAGATATTACTTGCACATAAACATCTTGTGTATGAAATCAAAAAAAATTATTTTGGGTGGGGCTGACGCCCACTTTTCACTAAAAACAAATTCTTTTTGCAAATAAAAGGTATTTATAATGAATCCGCAAGCCAAAACCTCGCGTCTCTAGTAGAAACTAAAAACTTTGTGTAGAAAAAAAAAATTTAATTTTGGGCGTTTCCGTTTCCCGGAATTTCAGTAAAATATTGTAGCATGTGCATTAAAAATGACACATACGACTATTATTTCACAAACATTGACTGAACATAATTACATGAAAAAAACATAAGCGAGAGCTACAGTACGTTTGCAACGAATTTTTGGATACCCTATTCCTCATATTTTTGTATATGTAGGTACATATATGAATATGCGTTCGCCTCCCGCAGTCAGCCGCTGTTCCAGTGGGCGTAAGCCACGCCCAAAATTAAAAAAAAAATTTTCATACACAAAGTTTTTAGTTTCTACTAGAGACGCGAGATTTTGGCTTGCGGATTCATTATAAATACCGTTTATTTGCAAAAACAATTTGTTTTTGTTTTTAGCGAAAAGTGGGCGTGTTGCGAGTCAGGGTTCCACGCAGGACTTACTTTGGGAAAGTAGAAGGGCGGCGGCACGCTTGTCGTTGGGGTGGTTCTTTGTCGCTTTCACTTATCCCTCCTGCTCGACAATTAAAATTATCGTGCCAGAAAAAGAAGAAAATTATAGGAAAGGAAGAGGAGTTTAGACAAGGAATGATGCTACGTTAAAAGGTATGAAACGTTACCACAAATCGAAGGACCTTGACGCTACCTGAAGTAACATGTAAGTATAGTGCTTTTAAGATTAAACTAACCTAACTAAACCTACCTAAAATTCAAAATAATAAAAAAAAATTAATTTGCACCACCAAAAATGATAATATAAAATCCCATCACCAAAAATAATGAAAATGAAATCACCTCCACCAAAGTTAAAATTCGTTTGTACGAACTTAACTTATATACATCTTAAATTTACCTTAATCTTAACCCTAAAACTAAAGCACTTTACTTTTGTATCTCCCTCCAGGTACCGTACTACCGAATTCCAATCGCTCGCCAGATGTTATTGACGAAGGCCTGGCCAACACACCCAAGTATCTGGAAGATACTTCCTGAACGTTACTTCCATGGCCGATGTACGGAAGTAACCCTTAAAATGACCAACCTGTCGCAAACTGTCTGTAGCGTGCAGTTAGTATGTCAAGTCATACTACCAGAGATCTGCATCCGGACGGCTTTGTCCGCCTTCACACACCTTTAGCTGAAAAGAATTAGCAATTCATACTACCAAAAATTTCAAATAACTTTATAAATTTTATTTAAAAATTTCATAAAAAAATTGAGGTCTCCAGCTCTAAAAGAAAAACTATTAACTAAGAAAAATTTAAATTCAAAATTCTTAAAAACTAAAAAAATTTTATATATAATAAAAAAAAATTATAAACTAACCTAGTATAAAAAAAATAAAGTAAACTTTGACTGATTTTTAACAAATTAATATGACCTGTTTTTGGTATATATATATATATGCTTTGAACTCACGATTCTCCTGGTCCCTCGGTGTCCTGCCGGCAGCACGTCGAAGAACTGGTGCAGCTTTGCTTTGTTGGCTGTTGCGATCTTGTTCTTTCTTTTCTTTTTAAGTTAAAATTTGTTAAAAAAAAAACAGTCAAAAGAATTCACTTTTTCAAAAAATAAAATCTTAAACAAAGTATCTTTACGAGTAAAAAAAACAAAAAAAAGGAGAACTGAAATTTTTTTTTTACAGATATTCAACAAAAATTCACGATTCAATTTCTTTTTAACTTTTTGAAATCCACTGAAGTTTCACAAATTGGCTTATTTCGATGTAAGTACTCAGCGAAGATCTCCTCTGCACAAAAACACAAATGAAAGTCTGTATCCTCTAGGGATCTTACTATTGTATATCACTGGAGTATATAATATAAGAAAAACCCTGGACACTTGGTTATTGTTCCAATGAAGTCTATTCTTTTGATTTCTTCAAAAGAAAGCTTCTTTTCAGGATGTCTCCACTGAGAAAAAAAACTGGCAGAGGCTCAGGTCCGCTGATGCAGTCCTTGACAGCTTCGGCTATTATTACCCAAACCTTACTAAAAAAAAATCTTCTTTTAGTAAACCAAGTGAATGTGGAATTTCCCACAAAAACTACATACTTCTTCAATAAGTATATTGTTTTGAATTTTTTTTGAATCAATTTACTCCGAACTCACTAAATAATTTCATATGTTAATATATAGCTATATATATGTAAACTATCACTTCAATGGATTACCAATTATTGTTTCTTTTTCTTTCCAATTCAAGCTTTAATGGGTGGATTTCCAAAACTTATTACAATATTTCAATTTCCACAAAGGAATTCACTTTGAATTTGAGTTTGAATTTGAATGTACGATTCGAAATTTGAAAGAACAATTGGCCGTTTGTGTTATACTTTGCTCTCCGATTATACTTTTGGTATGACCATAAAATCCTACAAAGGTGAACCCCAGGCTTCATTTTCATATAAGTACATAGTTACCTATACATCTGAGTGAGATAACTATTCCAATTCATATCTATGTAAAAAAAAAAAAATAATAGGTAGCATCTCCTTTCCTTATCTTTGAATTACAAATACCCCTGGCCCACCTTCTTAAAATCTAACTTATATACCTACATATTGCACTTATTATGATGTTTTCCATCATACATTAAATAAACATAGACTCAATACATATTACAAACAAAACTACAAAAATTTCCTCACATTTAAAAAGTCTACACAAACAAAATTAAATTTCTTTTAAATACACCACATCTGGCAGCGCAACAGTTCATTTATATTTGCCTTTTTAAACTGAGCGAAATTTCTTTGGCTTACCTGACCCCCTTTCCTTCAGGTGCGAGGAAAAAAAATATCTACTTTCGCATGCGCACCTGAAGAGGTAAACAATAAAGTCAAAAATAAAATATGAACTGTCAAAAAAAAACATATAACAAAACGTAAACAAGGAATGCAACAAATTGAACAAGGTGAGTAATTAATTATGAAATTGAGTGCTTTAAATTATCCATATTCCCAATATTATTACTGAAATTTGTTCTTTAAAGTATTGAGAACATTTTATAATTAAATAATTAAAAAATCTGTTTTGAAATAAATGTTCAAACAAAATCGAAGAAAACTGAATTTCAAAAAAAAAAAATAGTTGATAAAATTCAAAAAAAGAAATATAGAATAAAATTTTAAAAATTAAAAAAAAACGGAAAAAAAATGAAAAATTGAATAAAAAAAATATAAAAAAAATGTTTTCCAAAGAAAAGATGTATATAAAAAAAATTTAGAAAATTAAAAAAAAAACGTGTTAAAAGTTTTTGAAAAAAATGTATGTTTGAATGCGCTAAGGTGTGTGAAGTTGGCAAAGTTTTCCTTTCCTTCAGCAACTCCGGCAGTTGTCCTAGTTCATCGTTCGTTGTGTCTGTCTGAATTGTGACTGGTGCGCCTGAAATTCAGTGTGTGCTTTGGTTTATCCCTCTCTCATAACCACATCTTACTACCTGGCGTATAGCCTGATAGAAGGATGGCTATGAGTTCAGAAAAAACCTCCACACGAACAAAGTTTTCAGATCCAGAACTTCTACCTCACAAAGAGTCTCGTTTAACCTGACTCTATGGGCAGCAAAAGCCTGAAATCCTACGAGTTTGTTCCACTTCTGGCGTAATCACACATCTCGGACTACCTCACAAGATCTCCTGGCTAAGGCCTGAAGATTGGACAGCCGTTCGAGATATGTGACACTACCAAAAGTGCGTCCTTGATTTGTGTAAAAAGATAGGAAAGTAAAAAAAAATAAAAATAAAAAAAAATAAAAACGCGGGAGGCCAAAACAAGTCCAAGGCGACGACCTTCAAAAAGAAAATCGTCTCCTTGAAGTTATTTTGGGCCTCGAATCCGTAAGGTCTCGTTGGGCGCCAAATCCCATGAATTGGAAATTTTCGTTGTCCCTAGTCTTCAACAAAGTCTATATCTGGGTGTAGATTTTTGGAGTAGGTTTAAAATAGCTCCCAATATCGTCAGCGAGATTGCCGTACCTCCGTCATCGAAAGAACAGCCTACTTTTCGTGACCTTTCTCTAGCACAAGCACAACAGCTGGAGAGAATCAAGTTTCTGTTTCCCTCCTTTGCTGCACTTGGGCTGGGTAAGACAAGCCTAGAAGAGCACATAATTGAAGTGGATGATGAACAAATTCCCATAAAGCAAAGGCACTACCCAGTTTCGCCAGTCGTACAGAAGCTCTTGTACGAGGAACTAGACAGAATGTTGGCGCTGGGTGTAATAGAGGAGAGTAACAGTGCTTGGAGTTCTCCAGTAGTTTTAGTGAGAAAAGGTGGCAAAAGTAGACTGTTCCTAGATTCACGGAAGGTTAATGTTGGACGAAGAAGTTTGCTTATCCTCTTCCTCATATTGAGGGGATAATAAACCGACTTCAGGATACTAAATTTATCTATAGTATCGACTTGAAGGATGCGTTTTGGCAGATCGCTCTGGAGGAGAAATCAAGAGAGAAGACGGATTTTACAGTCTCTGGTCGGTCGTTATACCAATTCACGATGATGGCGTTCGGATTGTGTAACGCTGCCCAGAAAATGTCTTAGCTTATGGACAAAGTCATTCCTGGTCGTCTTCGACAGAATGTCTTTGTCTATCTCGATGACCTTTTGATTTGTTCTCCAGACTTCCAAACGCATATTCAAGTACTGGAGGAAGTTGCAGTATGCTTGCGTCAAGCTGGCTTGAGATGGTTGTATACGGACTGACGAGAACAAAGTATCGGCGGCCGAAGAGTTTCCAGTGCCCAAGACACCGAAACATCTCCGAAGGTTCCTTGACATGACGATGACGGGGTGGTATAGGCAATTTATGCCAAACTATGCTACTATTGCTGCCCCTATGACCGATTGCTTAAAGAGAGGATACAGACTTTCATTTGTGTTTTTGTGCAGAGGAGATCTTCGCTGAATACGTAAATCGAAATAAGCCTATTTGTGAAACTTCAGTGGATTTCAAAAAGTTAAAAAGAAATTGAATCGTGAATTTTTTTTTGAATGTCTGTAAAAAAAAAATCAGTTCTCCTTTATTTTTGTTTTTTTTACTCGTAAAGCCACTTTGTTTAAGATTTTTTTTTTTGAAAAAGTGAATTCTTTTGACTGTTTTTTTTTAACAAATTCTAACTTAAAAAAAAAAAGAACAAGATCGCAACAGCCAACAAAGCAAAGCTGCACCAGTTCTTCGACGTGCTGCCGGCAGGACACCGAGGGACCAGGAGAATCGTGAGTTCAAAGTACCTAAACTATACATATACAGGGTGATTCACGAGCGTTGTGCCAAAAAGCTAGAGCGTGTAGGTTGAGTTGAGACAAGAAAAAAATCGTATGGGATGGGGGGGTCTATTCCCCCTTTTAGCCGGGAGGGGAAATTTTCTGAAAAATTGACTTATTTTGTAAAAAAAAAACAATTAAAAATCAACGGCGTCGTTTACGACACCGTGTTATACTTTTTTTGAAAGCCAAAGACTTCTTCTTTTATTTTGTTTTTCAATTAAATTGTTTTAGCGAATAGTTTAAGAAATATAAATTTTCAAACTCAAAATTTTCCATAAAAAAGAAAAAAATCATTTTTGAACTATTTTTTTTTCAAAATTTTATGTAATTAAGTTCTAAATTTGTTTTAAAAATTCAATGCCATTGTTAATTTTTAGTCGAAAACCAGATGCAAAAATGTCTTTTCGTTTTTGAGAAATGAAAAAAAAAAACCAGAACCATTTTTTTCTGAGAAAATCTTTGTTTTTATTTTTACCTATCTCGACTTTTAGTTTTATTAATTTATGAAACATTAACCTTTCTTTTAATATTTGTTCTGTAATTGGAATTTTATGAGGACTCAATAAAGTAGAAACGTATTGGATTTTCCCTGGATTAATCATTTTGTTCAAAAACCAGAACCACTTTTTTTTAAGAAAATCTTTGTTTTTATTTTTACCTATCTCGACTTTTAGTTTTATTAATTTATGAAACATTAACGTCTGAAAACTGACCTGCAATTTTTTTCTTATTATGCCTGGGATTCATGAAGAATTATGTGTACCAAGTGGAAATCGTTTCTTTGGAACAGCTAAAAGAACGAATTGAAGTCGCTGGAGCAAAATTGCGGGAAAATTTATCAAATACAAATTTATGCGCAGGCATTAGAAGGAGATTTAATCTATGCCTTCTAAGAAATGGGGATCATATTGAAAATTTGTTATAATTATTCGATTTAAAAAAATAATAATAAGAGAAAGGTTAATGTTTTAATTATGTGATGCCTTTTATTTACCTTTAGGTTGATAATTGTTTGCTGAGAACCCTTCGCTGGCAGGTGGCCGCGGCCGGCCCCCAGACATAATAAGAAAAAATTGCAGGTCAGTTTTTAGACGTTATCAATGAACAAAATGATTAATCCAGGGAAAATCCAATACTTTTCTACTATATTGAGTCCTCATAAAATTCCAATTACAGAACAAATATTAAAAGAAAGGTTAATGTTTCATAAATTAATAAAACTAAAAGTCGAGATAAGTAAAAATAAAAACAAAGATTTTCTCAGAAAAAAGTGGTTCTGGTTTTTTTTAATTTCTCAAAAACGAAAACACATTTTTGCATCCGATTTTCTGTTTTCAACTAAAAATTAACAATGGCATTGAATTTTTAAAATAAAATTAGTATACTTAATTACATAAAATTTTGAAAAAATTAGTTCAAAAATGATTTGTTCCTTTTTTTTTTTGAAAATTTTTAGTTTGAACATTTATATTTTTTAAACTATTCCCTAAAACAATTTAATTTAAGAACAAAATGAAAAAAGAAGTTTTTGGCTTTATAAAAAGGTATAACACGGTGTTGTAAACGAAGCCGTTGATTTTTAATATTTTTTTTTTACAAAATAAGTCAATTTTTCAGAAAATTGCCCCTCCCGGCGACCCTGGACAACAACAAAATAACGAAACCATAACCTGCGGTATTTGTTTCGAAAATCCAAGGAACGTATTACTTCAACCCTGCAACCATTGCAAGATGTGTAGTAGCTGTTCTGCGAAGATAAACGAAGAAGCAATTGCTAATAAAAACGAATTATTATGTCTATTTTGCCGGTTGATAATTCAAAACACATGCTTTGTTTACTTGTGAAATTTTTAGTTTTTTCCGATTTTTTCTTGAAATTGTTTCATTTTTCAACTTCCAAATTGTTGCCGTTTGTTTTTTTTTTTTTTTTGGTTATATTGCACTGAACTGTTGTTTTTTCATTTTTGTTATATAAAATAATAAATGATTATAATTGTTGTATTATTCTATCGAATTGTGTGTTTAATTTTCTAAATCATTTTGAAAATTTGGGACTTATGTCCAATCTTCACAAAAAAAAAATTGGGACTTATGTCCCTGGGACTTATGTCCCTGCGCCTACTATATAGTGTTTCCTAATCCGTGTGCAAATACTTAAGGAAGTGATTCATGAACATATTGATACGGTTAATTTTATCGCAACAAAAATCATCCTTTTTAACTTCCTAGGGGCCAGTAATAGTTATCATTAAAATGCATAAGTTCAAAATTTTTATTTGTGATTTTAAGACGATTTACCAAACAGAACTCTGTTTTATTGACACCAAACTAAAGATAATGAATTTTAGAATTTTTTTAATGCAAACAATATTTTATATTTATTAATATTTCTCTTAAAATCCAATTTTATTATTTAACTAACAGAAATCGATTTCAATGGACAGCTGATTTTCGTTCCTGGCATATGGAAAAAGAACACAATCGTTTCACTGGATGTGTTCAATTCTCATTGCGTTTTCATACATCAGTTTTACTTTCAATGATCAACTCTAACCTCAATATGTTGCTTTTCGTGTGAACTAAATTGCTTTTAATGTTGACTATTTTAATCATTACTATAATCGACCTGTCAGTGAAAATTTAAAACGTATCACTGATTTGTGGTATTTGTTTTACGCTCCATCCCAACTATGTATTCCTTTTATAACCCTAATTTTGAGTCCGTTCCAAAAAAAAACCTTTTAACCAGCGATTTGAAGTATCTAAATGATTTTTTCGCTCCTAATTTTAAGGCAAGCTATACATTCGTGAAACAAAGTCCTAAAGTCCTGTGTCGGAAGACATCCATTTGATGCCTACTTGCAGTATATAAACCTATGTAATTAAGCATATAAGTCACGCCATCTTAACGTTACCTTAATTCTGTATTACTTGTTTAACATTCTTAAAAAGAGCGATTCATTCTTGTTTGTGAGTCAACCGAATCAACACATGGTGACAGCGGTGTATTTCACTCGAACTAATTTACTGATCAGAATTTTTCAAACGGTGCTTTCTTTGTTCAATTTATTTTCTTTTTTCTTTCTTTGATTCTCTTTAGAAGAACAAAAAGAACAAAGTAAGTTATTCCTTAATAACAACTATGGTCAACAAGAAAACTCCACCAACGGAAACACCTCCACCAACGGGGCAACCAACTCCACGAACATAAAAAAACTCCTCATGTGCACCAGCCCCAGCCCTTGGTCAATTTCAGGTACAGTGCCCGGAGTCTTTCACATTTTTGACTCCTTCAGAGTGGCCAAAGTGGAGGAGACGTTTCGAACGCTTCATGCGGGCATCTGGATTGAGTGCTTACACAGATGACGAGCAAATCAACACTCTTATATACATTATGGGCTACCAGGCGGAAGACATTCTCCTCTCCTTTGGATTACAAGAAGTTTAAGGTGGTGATGGATAAGTTTGACAATCATTTCGTCATCCGACGCAATGTTATTTACGAGCGTGCCGTGTTCAATTCAAGAGAGCAGGAGGAAGCGGAGCCAGTGGACACGTTCATCACCTCGCTGTACACATTAGCTGAACATTGCAATGTTCGCTACACGATGAACTAATCCGCGACCGCATCGTGGTTGGAGTCCGAGACCGCAAACTGTCTGAAAAGCTGCAAATGGACAATGCTCTTACGCTTGAGATTCAACCGCAAAGCGAAACCATCAAGCGACAACTGCGTGACCTTGCCGGTGACACAGAAGACAAAAATTTGGATTTTTTGTCATCAAAAACTAGGGGTAACAGAAACCCAAGAAATATACAAGATTTAGAAACAGCTAACACAAACGACAAGAAGATCGTGAATGGCGATGCAGATATTGCGCTGGTAAAACGAAGCACATAAAAAAAGATTACCCAGCAAACGGCGAAACTTGTAACAACTGCAGAAAACGAGTTCATTTCGCTCGTCCTTGTCTCTCAACAAAAACTGTGAGACATGTGACAGCTAGGCCGGGTAGCAATGCTAATTTTCTGTTTCAGCAGCAATAAGCTCCAACGCTACCAAAAATCGCAACCAAAGATGGTCAGCAGAAATTCCTGTCAACGGAATCACGATCAACTGGAAGTTGGATCCGGGAGCTGACGTCACAACCATTCCTTTCGACATTTTCCAAAAACTGAAGACAACATTTCTCCTTCCATCAGACCAAACACTTTGTGGTCCAAGTAAAAATAAACTGAAAACAATGGGTATGTTTCGAGGTGAGATAGTTTACTTACAGAAGCGGAAGGTTGAATAAATTTACGTGGTTGAGGGTCTGGCACAACCTTTACTGGGACTATGAGCATGCGAAGACCTTGGGTTGGTGAGAGGCATCAACCATGTGGAAAGCTATACAAAGTTGAACCCAAAACAAGAGTTCGCCAAACTTTTCAGTGGGTTGGGTACAATTCACGAGCCATACGACATTAAACTAAAAGAAGATGCTGTAACTTTCGCTACACACACACCTAGACGCGTGCCACTTCCACTTCTAACAAGGTTAAAGAACCAACTTGATGACATGGTGTCTCAAGGGGTCATAGAATCTGTGGACAAACCCACCGATTGGTGTGTTCCGATGGTGATCACTTCAAAGAAGAATGGAGACATTCGCGTCTGTGTAGACCTGACGCGTCTCAATAAATTCGTTAAAAGAGAGCGCCACCCTATGCCTTCTGTTGAGCACATACTTGGACAGCTGACAGGAGCCAAACTTTTCAGTAAACTTGACGCGAATAGTGGTTTCTGGCAGATTAAACTCACGGAGGAGTCAAAACTGCTAACAACTTTCATCACACCCCTTGGACGGTTCTGTTACAACCGTCTCCCATTTGGTATTACTTTAGCTCCAGAACATTACCAGAAACGAATGTCCAACATTTTCCGCGGATTGGAGGGAATCCTTTGCCAAATGGACGATATTCTTGTGTGGGGCAGTTCAGCTCTCGAGCACGATCAGAGACTCCGTCTTGTGTTACAACGTCTTCAGATTTCAGGCGTCACACTCAACGAATCTAAGTGCCAGTTTGGTGTCCAACGGATCAGGTTTCTAGGTCATATTCTCGATGGAGAAGGAGTGCATCCTGATGGCGATCGAATATCGGCCATCGATCGTCAATATGGAACGACCGAAAAATGTTCACGAGATCCGCATGGTTATTGGATTAATAAATTATCTCGGCAAATTTACGCCAAGGCTCTCCGCCATTCTGCAACCTCTAAACGAATTACTCAAGAAGGAACGCACATTCACATGGGGACCAACGCAGGAAGCAGCCTTCGAAATAGGAGGGAAGGGAGGGAAGGGAGGGAAGGGAGGGAAGGGAGGGAGGGGAGGGAAGGGAGGGAAGGGGAAGGGACAGGGAGGGAAGGGAGGGAAGGGGAAGGGAAGGGAGGGAAGGGAGGGAAGGGGAAGGGAAAGGAAGGGAAAGGAAGGGAAGGGAGGGAAGGGGAAGGGAAAGGAAGGGAAGGGAGGGAAGGGAGGGAAGGGGAAGGGAAAGGAAGGGAAGGGAGGGAAGGGGAAGGGAAAGGAAGGGAAGGGAGGGAAGGGGAAGGGAAGGGAGGGAAGGGAGGGAAGGGAGGGAAGGGAGGGAAGGGAGGGAAGGGAGGGAAGGGAGGGAAGGGAGGGAAGGGAGGGAAGGGAGGGAAGGGAGGGAAGGGAGGGAAGGGAGGGAAGGGAGGGAAGGGAGGGAAGGGAGGGAAGGGAGGGAAGGGAGGGAAGGGAGGGAAGGGAGGGAAGGGAGGGAAGGGAGGGAAGGGAGGGAAGGGAGGGAAGGGAGGGAAGGGAGGGAAGGGAGGGAAGGGAGGGAAGGGAGGGAAGGGAGGGAAGGGAGGGAAGGGAGGGAAGGGAGGGAAGGGAGGGAAGGGAGGGAAGGGAGGGAAGGGAGGGAAGGGAGGGAAGGGAGGGAAGGGAGGGAAGGGAGGGAAGGGAGGGAAGGGAGGGAAGGGAGGGAAGGGAGGGAAGGCAAGACAATTTTAAGCTGCCCAAACACTCCTAAGTCGACTTCAAGCAACCAAACTCCAGACTATATGCCAACTAGGCAAGGTGCTGGTAGGTAAGGTCATATTAAATCCGTCAAAGGTATTGGCCGAATAGGGGGGAGGGGAGACAATTATAAGCTGCCACAGCACTCCTTAGTCGACTTCAAGTAGCCAGATTCCAAACTGTATGCCACCTAGGCAGGGTGCTGGTTGGTAAGGGAACATTGAAACCGTCCAAGGAGTTCGCCTTGTAAGTGGGTTCAGTCTAGGAACCACCCAGGTCATACCAGAAAACCTAGGTGAGATGTATGACCCTCAGATGGGTCCCATGCTGATAACCTGATTGCTTGATTAGAGGGATTAGAAGAACTTTAAGGAGATAGATGGGATGAACTAGTTTGAGGATGTGATTATTCGGGATAAGCGATTTATTTATAGCCATTTTGTCGCATCCAGGAAGTTAATCAGATCTTTGATTTTTTATTTGATAGTTCCCCAAGATCTTCATAAAAAGCTTCACCCAGGGTTCGCATCCTGATGCGAGATAAAGCTGGGCATCGGGACAGTAAATGGAATATAGTTTCTTTCTGATTTTCTGATTTCAGATTTATTTTATTATAACACTACTCATTAAGATATAATATCTTATAAACTAGAGTAACTATCAGTACGCAGTACTATTAGTATATAAATGTATATGTTGCTAAAGTGACTTATAATTATAAATATAAAGCTAGATAGATTCGATTTGGATGATGATGAACAAAATTTCCGTCCTCCCGACCAAGAAGAAGTTCGGATAGCAATATCTAAACTAAAGTCCAACAAGGCTGCTGGAGCTGATGGCCTTACGGCTGAACTCTTCAAAGCAGCGGGAGATGACTTGGTGAGGAGCATACACCAACTCATCTGTACAATCTGGTCGGATGAAAGTATGCCTGACGAATGGAACCTCAGCATTGTGTGCCCTATCCACAAGAAAGGAGATACTCTAAGCTGCGCCAACTACAGAGGTATAAGTCTCCTAAATGTCACCTATAAAATCTTGTCGGCCATTCTGTGTGAACGTCTGAACCCTTTCGCACGTGAACTGATTGGCCCCTATCAGTGTGGTTTCAGACCCGGTAAGTCAACCGTCGACCAAATTTTCACACTTCGGCAGATTTTGGAAAAGACCCAAGAATTCCAGATCGATACTCACCACCTCTTTATCGATTTTAAAGTCGCCTATGACAGCGTAAACAGGAACGAGCTATACAGAGCCATGTCGCTTCTTGGCATCCCTGCCAAACTCGTTCGATTGTGCAGGATGACTATGGAGAACTCTCGCTGCTCCGTCAAGGCTGGTAAGAACACCACCGACTCATTTAATGTCGAGAAAGGCTTACGACAGGGTGACGCGCTGTCATGTAACCTCTTCAACATCATTCTTGAGGCAATCGTACGCAACTCGCATGTCAACACCAGCGGTACGATTTTTTTTAGATCCGTTCAATTACTTGGCTATGCTGATGATATTGACATTATTGGAAGAACGAAGCGCGCTGTCAGTGGAACATTCGCAAATATTGAAGTGGAAGCGGCTCGAATGGGTCTTGCTGTAAATGAAGATAAAACAAAGTATATGCTGTCCTCGGATGAAGTAGATCATCACCGTAGGCTCGGACAAAACGTCACAATGGACAGATATAACTTTGAGGTTGTCAAGGACTTTGTCTATTTGGGTTCCACTATAACCTCTCAGAACAACATCAGTGAAGAGATCAGTCGAAGAATCACTCTTGCCAATCGCTGTTTCTTCGGGCTAAGAAGGCATCTTAGTAGTAAAGCCCTCTCTCAAAGGACCAAGGAGACACTATACAAGACCCTTATCATCCCAGTCCTGCTGTATGGGGCAGAAGCGTGGACACTGACACAATCGGATGAATACAGGCTGGGGTGCTTTGAGAGAAAGATTCTTCGGGTGATATTTGGGCCTGTATATATCAATGGAGTATGGAGGAGAAGATTCAATGACGAACTGTACGGGCTATACAGCGACATTGACTTGGTTAAGAAGCTGAAAATTCAGCGGCTTAGATGGCTGGGTCATGTGGAGCGTATGGACGAAAACGCTCCTGCCCGACGAGTCTTCAATTCCAACCCGGAGGGCGGACGCAGTTCTGGAAGACCCCATTTAAGGTGGCTCAAGTGGTAAACGACCTCAACCAACTTGGTGTGCGCAACTGGAGGCCACTGGCTAGGGACCGGCCTAGCTGGCGAGGATTGTTGGTTGAGGCCGTGGTCCACAATGGACTGTCTGCGCCACCTTAAGTAAGTAAGTAAAGCTGGATTGTTCGATACAACACTAAAATTATTATTAAAAGTATATTTCCAGTATAAGAACGGATAGAGAGGGAAAACATTCCATATAATAATTGAGAAAGAAAAAAAAATAAACAAGTTACCAAACATCATCATTAATGGGTCTCATAATATTGCCTAATGCAGGGTACATTATCGATCATGAAGGACGGATAAGGAATGATGTCATTTTGGAATGATAGGAGTGTCGTGTACACACTATCAAACAAGTTTCTTGTCATTCACAGCAGCCCCGTCCCCTTTCTGGAATTTTGTACGAATCCTTATGTCAATTGGACTATAATGTCAATCAGATTCAGATTTTTATAGAAATCAGCACGTAAGGGAACGAGGCTTGTTTTGATTTTGTTTACATATTTTGGATTTTTGATATTTAATTTTTTGATAGAACCTCCATTATCATTTGTATTTTCTAAAATTTAAAATGGACAACGAATTAATTGCGTGTGCGGTAATAGTAATTGAATTAAAAAAGAAAAGAATTAATAGAAGCAAATGGGTCAAAGAATGGACCGTCAATTAAACAAAATACGCACTTGTAGCTCCCTTCTCAAATACAAATACTCTACGCAAGTTATATCCCACAATGGGCGACTTGATTTATACATTCGTCTAGAAATACTCTATCAGAATCAGAATGTTTTGAATGATGTTTGGCGTTTTTTTTGTACACATTATCGAACAAGTCCACGAGTATCCCTTGACTGTCTTCCCATTACCAACAAATTTTGCGGTTATCCGTCATGATGCCAACCATCATTCAGATGTACACATTGTCATTTTTATCCGCATTCACTCCAGATTCGTCATTCATGATCGATAATGTGTACCCCACATAAGAGTCTTTCTAAACAGTGTCGTGAAGCTTATCATTTTAATAGAACGGGGGAGAGAATTCCATAGTCGAATGGCATGTATGTAAAACTGGCGTTCCGATACTAGGAAGGGAAAGCGAACTGGAATGAGATCACACGACCTACTAGAACGTGGAAAATTTATTTTACTTTTCTCTGCTGACAGGATCGGCAGTAGTCGTTGAAAGGAATACCAATCCTTTCAGCATGCACACCCACTGGCCAGTGGCCCGTGCTTATTGCTACCACCCTTACTATATCTGACCGGTCTTTGCAGAGCAATGCGTTTGTTCGAGATTTATTGTAGGCAGGTCACATCTTCTTGGATATGATGCAATTGGTCAAATTGCTCCACCTTTGATTAAATACGGATGTAAAGTGTGATAAGATAATGTCTTTCACAGCCCCCAGCGGAATGTTGACGGCTTGTGAGTGAGCTGTGAAGGGCTGATCCTTGCCTGGCCAGCTCATCTGCTTTTTCGTTCCCCTGAAAATCACTGTGCCCTGGAACCCAGAACAGAGTGACTTTCAGGTTGGAGCCAAAATCATCTAGTTCTTCCTGGCATTGCCTGACTAGTTTGGAGGATGTGGATGTTGAATTTAATGCTTTGATAGGGGCCTGACTATCGATTAGTATAGTGACATTTCAGTTTAGATGCGAGTATTGTTGCAGTAATTTGCAAGCCTCCTTGATTGCAAGAACTTCTGCCTGGAAGGCGCTAGCAAAGTCAGGGAGCCGAAAGGACTTGTATTCGTTGAGCATTTCTGAAAAATGCCCGCACTTACTCCACACTCCATCTTGGAACCATCAGTGAAGATCGTTATGTCAAAGTCTCCTATAACATTTTCGTTTTCCCATTCTGTTCAAAGAGGGAATCCTGTTTTAAAACTTTAATGGAAGCTAAGAGATGGTTTGCAGTAGTCAGTGAGGTAGAGGGTTAAATCGGCAGGTAAAAGAGTTGAGATATTGCTATGACCGTATGGCCTTTCGGTCCAGCACCCGGTCTCCTTTAGTCTAATTGAACTACAGGACACCAAGTATTTAATGAAAAGGTCGGGTGATAAAAGGTTCAGATTATCATTTAGGGCATCTGTTGGGCAATACCTAAGAGCCCCTGTGACACCGATGCTAGCCGTTCTTTTGACCTTTTTTAACTTGTAACTATTGTAGGCTTTGCTGAGGTCGTACCACGGCAGTATACGTCCAAAGAATCATCTATAGCTATAGGAACACTCTATTTAAAATCGTTATTGCCGATATAGGTCCCCAAATGCTGCAAACAGTGATGATGATTAAATTAAGTCAATTTTATGACAATTATTACAATTTCCCTGTTTTATTTCATTTTGTATTTCTATGCCTCTAAACAAATACCCTTTATGATCAGTTCTTAGCTTACTGGCAAAATGTTGTGCCTTGAAATTACATACATACCTACTTTTCTTCTTTATTCCTCTGTGGTATTAACTACCTTTAGGAATTTCAAAACCGTGAGCAAGCGAGTTTGCAAATGGAGTGCTGATATCTTGTTTTTTGTCATTGAATGGGATTCAATAATAAAGAATTGATGTGTAATGACATTTACAAATTAGCTTTAATATTACATAACGTCAATAAATTTACAGCGAAAAATGCCAACAAAAATTCCGTAAAATAGCACTTACCTACGAGGTGCTACACATTATACCTATGAGAGACAATGGCAACCATGTATAACAATGAATTTCGAACATCGAAGTTCAGAGTTTCTGTAGCATTAGTCAGAACAGTCAGAAGTCAGTTCCTTTCGTTGTATTTGGTCCGCCTTGCCTCTCTTCAGTTCACATAATCACTTGTTAAAACTCAAGGTACATAAAGTACAAGGTAATATATTCCCGCTCATTTTTTTTTTACATCTGTCAAAACTTTTCAAAATGGCTGGTGCATGTGACCCTCATACATTTATTGTATCCTAATTCTTAATAATTGTGTGCGGATTATTTTCTTCCTAATCCATTAAAACTTTTATAAAAATTATAAATATGCGGTGTGCTATGTTCGGGTGTTGCGTAAATAATAAAAAAAATAATAATGCTGACATTTCTTTCCACGCGTTCCCAAAAAAACAGAAAATGTGCAAACAGTGGGTGTTCTTGTGCCATAGAAAGGATAAATTAAATACTAATACGGCTAGAATTTGCTCTAAGCATTTTAAGGAAAGTGATTTTGAAGTGATGAACCCCCCGTAGATGATTTGGAATCTCTACAATACGATGGACTCGAACATTTGGCGGGGTATATTTGTCATAGGATTAAAGCCGGATCTTGTTGTGCAAAACCATCAGCAGGAATCTTCGTTTTCTTGGACGAATCAACTCACTGAAGGATTTCTTCAAAAACCAACAGACAAAATGATGGCAGAAATGATAAAGTTGGAGTCAATCTTTAAGGAATTAAACAAGGATGCTATCGTTTATTCACGCCATTATATAAAAAATTTCATTAGTGTATCTAATCATATTCCTTTGGACATAAAAGCTAAACAAATCTTTTTTCGATCCAGGATGTATTTCCGTATCAAACAGCTTAACAGTGTTCAAGAAGAAAATTCCAGAAAAAGAAAGAAAAAAATCAATAAAACGATTTTATAAAATTATATGATGATTTTTGTATTCAATTTGGGAAAAAATATATTAAACCTTAATTTCTTCTTAGATATTGTCGACTAGCAATAAAAGTATGTCTTTTAAAAATAGTCCATACGAAACCTTAGGCACTTTCATACAAAATATTTGATATGGTCCCTACCAGGATTTATAATAAATAAAAGGAAGAACTCCTTGACGACTACCGCATCGAATCACCTTTCACATAATGCTGTGTGATGGTACCTTTATTTGCCATTTGAGCATCATTACCGATTTCACTGTGTCACTGTGAGATTGTTGTAAGTATCGATGAAGTGCTCTTGAATTAGATCATCGTATTGGTCTGCTTCTTGTTTGAAACGGACTTTGCTTTCGTTGCCTAAATGTTGTTCGAACTCACTGCGTCCGATAAGGAAGACCACTCGCACGGGATATCCATAATTGGAAGTGTCCTATGTGTAATGAATTTTGAATTAATCTTACAAATTGTAATTGGTGAACAACAAAGCTCTTACATTGAAATACTCTTTGTAACGATTAAAACTATCTGTTCTCTTGTCTAGGTAATGGCCATCCATTTCAGCATGCATCGCTCCAACCATGTTATAGTTGAATTCCGATTCATTTCCAAATGTTTCTCGTATGTTTTGCCTAGAAATAGAACGATGTTTAACTCTTAAAAATTTAGTTTTTGTGTTCTTTAACGGAAATACAGTGGTCCCTCGGTCATTTCTGCTGGATTCATGGAAAAACTTACGTCCACAAGGATCCATCGGTAAGATTTAACCAGAAGTTATTCGTAAGATCACATTTTTCACACTTCTTTCTAGCCAGTGGGCGAAATTTTTCTATCATTATTATATTGCCTGCTTCTCTATCTTTGCTATGCGTATGGCTGACTCGGCCGCAAGAATACCATCCACCGGCTGTTGAACAATTAATGGTTATTCAATACTTGAATAATAAAAGATTTCAGCCACCTTTGGCACCACAATAACATGGTATATGTCCTTGTTGGAACTATGCAGGCTTTTATTGTCAACGCCACCTTTGACACCGATAGCCAGAAGTGTTATCAGTTTTCAGCTCCTGAAACAAAAAAAAAACTGAATTGAGAAACTTTATACATACTTTATATACTTACCACTGCATACAACTATGCATAGAAGCATTTATAAGCTCAATTCAGTTCATTATTTTCTTTTAAAACAATTAAATTTGGTAAAATCAATATAATGTGTACTGGCGACAGTGCCTTGGGTCACATGAAGACGCCATTTTGTTTGTTTACTTTTTTGACAGATGCGGAATATATTACCTTACTTTATGTACCTTGGTTAAAACTGTCCAGTGTCCACCAGGCATGGAAAATTCGGTACAATTGTATCGAATTCGATACAATCGAGTTTGATCAAGTACAAAAGTACAATTTGCCTTATTTCAGTACAATTCTCTTTTCTGTGTTAATCGTTCAAATTTTGAAATCCTTTGTAATTTTCTTTTGTAAATCAGAGATCCACTTCTTTTTTTAAGACACATCTAAGCTACATCTAAAACTTGGGATCACTTTTTACAACACAAAATAAAGTATTATTTAGTATTAAAATTTATTTTCAATTTTTTTCCACATGAAAAAAATAACACTGAAAAAATTAACAACGAGTACAGAGAAACGACTGCCCAAATTCAACAGCTAAGACATTATAGTATTTTTGATTTTTGGAATGAGATAAGCTTAATCAAAAATGAATGCAATGTATTCATGTTCGGTAATTTTTTTAAAATTGTACATGCAGTTCTTTCCGTTTCCCATTCGTCGGCAAATGTAGAACGAATATTTTCCTATCAGAATTTTATTAAGTCGAAATGATGAAACATAATGCAAGTGCAAACTTGTTCTGCCTTGATAGCCACACAAAATTTGCTATAATTTTGATCTTAATGGAAATATTTAAAAAAATAATGTTCAAAATGCAAGCATTTTGACAAAAGAACTGTTAGATTGAAAATTATAGAATAATTTTCACTTCTGGCAAAGTACCTATCTACTTGTAAACATATTTTGTACGTTTTTTAATTTTTGTGTGTTTTATGATAAATATTTATGTACATATGTTAATACATGTATATTAATTGAACTTTAAATAATAAAATATTTTTGTTACATATAAATTACATAGTTTTTCATTAAAAGAAAAATTCGGTACAATTGACTTCATTTCAGTACAATTTCAAAAGATTTTTCAGTACAATCGAAAAATGTTATTTTCCATCCCTGGTGTCCTCCCACTTGCGATGCGAGTTGCGAATGAAAACATTTTTAAGGAGAACAAGCACTGCAGAGAGATGTATGCTCCTGCTTCATTAATTGTATTTTGTTTACGAATTGCGATCCCACCGACTACTGCAGTTTTACAATATTACAAATATGTACATACCATATAATAGTTCATTTTATCCTGGTTCCCAAAATGCTAGGTCTCGTTTTTGTACTCCAATCTGCCCTGACACAACTATAGGGGCAAACACAAATGGCTAGGTCGGTCGTTCACCTTCAGTTTGAAGCATAATGGTTAAATCGATAAACACGACCATACTTACATAAGGAAACACAATCTCCGTACTCTTCTATAACGCTCTTCTTTTGAACTCGAACGCTCCAACTCTCTTAACGTGTGCTGTCTTTGTGGAACAGTTTGAAATGAAACATTTGACAACAGTTTTATAACATGCACCATGCAGTGGTGATTGGTGAACTGTGAAACTGTGATGCGTCCGCCGGCTGGCGCGCGCTTAGCGCAAATAGACGTCAGGCTAGCAAAGTGAATATGAAATTATTCAAAGAGATTAAATATTACGTCATCACATGATATTATTCTCTTTCAACAACTGAAAAAATTACTAACTTGTATCGATCAAAGTTGAATGACTTGGGTTTTTGGATTTGCATGCACAATTTTTATGTTTTGAGTACTTTGTCTTTTATATTTATTTTTTATATTTCGAACAATGTCTTACGTAATTTCGTAACATGACCCAGTAGAGGTAATATTTTACCATAGCGGTT